>CAJDSM010038758.1:0-11820 GCA_903981925.1 Ostrea lurida
TTCTGTGTAAAACATGGAGGGACATCGATATACATGTATTATTACTGGAAAATATCGGTATACAGATGATGCCAACATCGGTGGACTTGTGATACCATGTATTATGAAATTGAATGCAGTACGAATATTTGCAAGAAAAGTTAAATGCTCTGCTAAAACGTAAGTTTTACTGATGGAGGAGGGGGGCCCTTATTCTTGGAGGATTGGAAAAGGTCCCGGGGGGCGCTTATAGGGGCAGGGGCGCTCAATAGGACGAATACGGTATATGTATACAGATTTTGTTTCATGGCCTGTTTCTCCTCTCAAATCCTCTCCTCCAACGTAATCAATGACTACTTTGAAACTTAAATCTGGGCATAATGTAGGTATGTAGATCAACATCTATTATATTTTTACTAGATAAGAGATCTGTGTTAATATGGGATTTCGGCTCGAATTGCGCAGATTTGGTATTATACTTTCATTTTACATCAATATACTGTAGAAGTTGTTGATTCTCTGGATGATTACTTACAAAAATATATAGCACTAATTATTAGCTTCTGCTGTAGTTAATTTCGATAATTGGTTGTTTGCGTATTGCAGTTATCTCAATTAGCATAGGAGTAACTTTAATCTTATGAGTTTACTATGAAACGCTTCGACAAATGCATTGTTGACTATAGTATTTTAGAAGCATTTGCCGTGTTATCGCTAAATCCTCTTTTTTAGTACAATCTTTTTAGTGGTTATTTTCTGATAGTGAATTCATCAATAATGACAATAGGATTTGCAAAATTGTGGTTCATCAATATCTTGTCCACTATTATTTCAATTATATGACATGTGGTTTTACATAATTACTTAAAAATCGTATAATCAACAAAACATGATAGTCCAAATCTTGCAAAGATCGATACGTAAAATCATATTGGTGGTCCGGGCATGTCAAGCTTGACATATAAATCTTGTCATCGCGCAATTTATACGCATGTTCCGCCTTGCACGACTCAAATTATGATTAATGTAGCATCTGATGTATCTTTTTGGATATGTAATTCCTAAACCATCGGGTAAACTGAGTACGACTTATGTTTCGAAATTTGTATGGATTTTCATGAAGTGACTGTATGTCATTCAGCAAACCAACCAAAGATTATACTTCTTTGACTACGACTGAACTCGCAAGCATTTGTTTTCAAAGTGCTAGGTGAGAGATTGCGCGATTGATCGAAATGAACGGTGTAACGCACAAGTTTGCCCGTCCCCGCAATACGTTCCTCTATGATGACCCTGCAGAAAATTATGTCGTAGCTTAGATGCGGCATATACAAACATATCCAAACAGCACGTAGCGGTAAGCTTGTCAGTACTTGTGCGTTTTTTTAAAAACTATTTAAGCCATACAGCTCTCATTGGTGCATGCTACCTTACAAGCCGTGCTCTATTTAAAATTTTATATTTTTAATTTCGTACATCTGATAAAGTGTACGATTACGGAACTTCTTTTCCGTCTTTTTTCGCTTATGCTGCTCAGGGTGTCGTATTCTCGTGGGGCACAGTTTTGATCTTAGAATCCGCTTATATGTTTGATCGTATACAACTCGTTCGTGCACTATGTGCCAGGAGCTAAGATTTCATATTTATCATGCTCCGTGAGAGAACGAATTCCAGTTGCTGCACGCGTCAGATCTAACACAATCTGTCCTGCGTGAGATCCAGGAGGCTCAGGGTTCGGTTAGTCGATATAAGAGGATCATGTAGAGCTCAATGTGCATTTAGTGATAAGTGTATGTTTACCGAAATGCGGTTAAGTAATTGTTCGTCAATATACGACTCTTGCTAGTTTGTGACTGAAAAGATTCGAGTAGAAGAACAGATGTCGATATGATCCTGTAGAGTCAGCGAAGAGCATAGAAGTAGAGCAGAGAGATCTTGTCCTTCGCAGAGATGCAAGTAAAATGATTACATGCGAAGAGCTAGTTACTCGCAAAGAACTAGACTCGCATGACTTTTATCGAAAGAATATCTAACTGATTACCTGAGTGGGATAACAATCAATCCTAAATGTTGACGCGCCGAGCCAGTGAGAGAGCTCGAGTAATTAACTTCGGCCGGAGGCTCTTAGACATTTTCGAGTGAGCGCGGTGACAGGATGATGGTAATTCTTGCACTATAATAAGACAGCTGTGATATGTTGTCTGAGAAGGTTGAATACTATACTCTCTCTAAATCCTACTTAATTCACAAAGATACAGATAAAATTTGCAGTAAAGATACTCACCGTACATAATTCCCAAACCTGCAATGTAATTTCTGATTAGTATATCTTTAATATATCTGTTCGTAGGTATCGCAAATTTTCTCTGTTCAGGCAGTGTGCTTCCTGCGCCAAATAATTACGTCGCACTTATTGGTCAACAAGAACAAAGCTCGTAAAAATATACATTATAAGTAGTTCTTATGATTCGCAGGACGCTCGACTCGCCCTCTCTCTCGAGGTATTTGTGGTCACAGATGCACATAACTGTTTTTCATTATGTGGTCTTTATTCCTTGACGATTGTAATATTGGGGGCTTACGAGAGTCTAATTAGCAAATGGTACAATTAGCGCTCGGATTGCGTCCTCCTGGAGTCAGTTTTTGTTTATTGATCTTGCACAAAGATTAATTGATCTTTATAATTGAGAGTGAATTAGTGTGTACGTTAAGAACAAGTCATCAAATCAGAGATCCAACCTAGTAAGATTGTCGTAATACTGTCCCTTGTTCAACTATGTGCATTGTCTACGGATATGTAATATCCCGTCATGTCGTTTAGTTTGCGATATAGCTCTCGTTGAACGAGGAGTTATACACTAACGATAGAAATAGTGAGTTTCATATAGTTCTCCACTGCAAGCGCTGTATGCGTAGTGGAATTTTACGCTCAGGTATGCGTTTAGTTACACACTCCTTGCAGTGCTCTGACTCGCTCGCAATAATGGCTTAGGAGCATTGTTATTTAGAAATAAATTACGCTGCTACTTACGTAGGCGTGAGTTTTTCTAGTTAGTATATGGTCATAACTACACTTGAGTGTATCTTTAATGTTTTCCAAGCCTTGGTGTATTTCAGTTAGAATGGGTAACACTATATTTGCGCTATTTCTTGTTATTACGCTCTAGCTGGTGCTAACTGCGCTCGCATCGCGAATAGTGTTTTGGACGATATGATCCACACAATAGCCTGAGCCCTACAGTTTTTTTAAAGGAATGCGGGGCGTTTGAAGCATACCATAGTGCCTGCAGAATCCTTAACAATATCGACAACTCGCAGTTAATGACTTACCATAGCATCTTCAGTTAATGTGTATAGCTTACTAGAAAATAATGTTATATAACGATGTTCGTGATATTCACTAGTGGATATATAGATATTTTTGCGGAATTATTATGTCCTCGTCAGAAGATATTTCACCCCGGAGTGACTATGCATTACTGTGCGGATGATATGAAGGGGGAGTGATAAATCGCTTAACTAGGTCCGCTGTCAAATAATTCCGTTAATATCAAACGTTTACAGTCTTAGTATCATCTACTATTTCAAGATGTTTGTATCTCGTGGTATGTAGTCTATGTTGACGTTAGTGGAATCACGTGTCGGTATCCATAGTTATCTAAGCTTGTCACCTTGTTTGTTTTGCTTTACCGTTGTGATTTTACGCTTTTCGAAGAAAGTTACTCATATCATGCGCAGATGTCACCGCTGTAAGGTGTAATAGTGCAATTGTAGCCCATGCTAAGCCGCTCAAGGCTGTCTACAGGTGGAGGTTCTAAGCGCTATGACGCATGCTTAAGCCTTATTCACCCATATTTCAAACTCACTTTTGTATTATTACATCTGGATGTATGCGTGTGTTTACTGTGTTAACATATCGCATATCGAAACGGAATGTACTAGTTTCTAACTATGATGATGAGCGCGGAACAGCTCTTTATGACGCGAGTGATTTTTGTACTATTTACAGTCCTATATCGGCAGTTCCGGGATCCTCGTTGTGCAGCTTAGGAGGATTGCTTTTGACGTGTGCCACAGACCGTGTTGTGAGACCCGGAAGCGTTGATCGAGTTTTTTCTTGGTTATCTCAGTAATGAACCGCCCGCATTTAGTCACTGCGAAGGGATCCTGAGAGGGTACTAGTTTCTAACCCTGGACCTCATTGGTCCCATAATACTCACTATATGTTTTGAAAAAAGTAGTGGATATATAATATTTGTGAACAAATTGAATCTTTTTGTCCGATGCTGATGGCCGTAGATACCTTCCTGTGTTCTTTGATACTAACTCCAACAGAATTAAGTCTTCTTTTGTATACGCATTGTTACTGTTAATAGATTATGATGATACTACTCAGTCCTCTTAGATCCTAATGACTGACTATTTGTGGTCTTCAGATGTCATTCTGCTTATATCCATATTATGCACTAATAGTATAGGTGTCTCCTCTGCGAAGGTCTTCCAATATATGTACAATGAAATGTCAGATTATTCTATAGGGAGCAGGTATTGTTATTGAAATAGAAAAATTTAGCTCTATGTTTCATCCTCATTTAATCACTAAGATAATTTTCAGAGGTTAGTCAGTTATGAGATAAACATCCAGATCGCACATAAGATCATTGGCATACCCGTTAAGACACCCCATCGAAGAGCGATGTTCGGTTAATGAATTAAAGACGAAAATGTGGTTCTTACTCAATCAGTAGTCTCGAGATGCTCTTCTCTATAATATGGGGAATTGTTTTTGTCATATATAGATCATATGAGAAGTCACGTTTTCTGAGTATATGATATAGCATAAAGGAGCACATAGCCTATTAGCCTGCCACACGCACGCACCATAGAAATGATGCTCCAGTGTCTGTGTATAGACGTGCTATCGCTCTCGTTATTGATAAATACGTCTGGATAGATTAGGGAGACCTGAGTGACACAGCTCCATATTATGTTAGTGAGAGGACAGTAGGTTTTTCTTGTACTTAATCCTCATTCAGCAGATTGGTCATAAGGAATGTGGATGCTGAATGATATAGCAATGTGGCTCGTAAGGTGATAACCTGTCAAAATAAAAACCATATTTGTGTAGGTTATGTGTGAGAATCAAGTTGACGCAATGTACTAAATACTCATGTGGTACATTTCAGCCTACAGATGAGTAATATCATAGTGAATTTGTGTACTTGCTTAACCAATATTTATATGACTGCGATGTTTTGTGTATAATCTATGAGTGAGGGGGCTTCGACAAATAAGCTTGCTTTCTAGGCATAGGTAGGAGTGATTTACGAAGTCCTGCGAGGTGAGAGCTTGGTGTGAATTTGGGCGACATTGGGGAAATCAACAGTCTCTGTTTCTCGCTGTTGTCGTGCAGAGGAGTATCCTTGCGTAGGATTACGGTTCCGGACTAATCTAGCACAAGGATCCGCTATTTTGAACCACATATGAGGTCGAGTGTTGGTGATAGCGCTCCATGCAATCGTTGCAAGGCTCAGTGGTGACTGATTCCAGTATTCCTCTTCTATTCACCTATGGTCATATGCAGCACATACTAAGAATAGGTAAACTTAATAGTAGGTAATTCTTGTCGGTCATGCACCAAATGCTCTTTCTGCATACGATGGCGAGTCATCATGTTTTTTGATTAATCGAAATTTGAAAACAGTTTATGATCTGTGTATGGCAGCGTTAGCTCCGTGTAAATACCTTCAAAGGGCTCACTGGTTCCCTCATATGTGATCGCTATCGTAAGATAATAGTAGAATCTGTTGTAACAATCCTCAACAACTGTCGAAGTCTCCTCACTGAGTGATAGATTATTGATTTTCTCCATCTGGGAACGTCAAAGCAAACAAGAAAATGAACCATATCTTTTTCAGACAGTAGTAGTGAACCTCATACGGAGCACTACATCGGAGTAATAAAAAATTCTACTCTCAGATCCAAGTTCAGTTAAGCGTGGAATATCCGCGTCCTAGATTCTTCTTCATTGTGCTGGATGACAGTTTTGCGACTAAATCAGAAATGATGGTACTTCTCTTTCGATTTTTGAGTTCATACTATATGTTGATTCGTATTTATTATTAATTCTGTAATGCATAGAGATTTTGAGCTTGCAAGATCTTGGAAAAGGAACCTTAATTCTCCAGTATAGTTATTGATTATTTGTTTCGCCTCCTCACTCAATATAGCCTCAGTCTTAACATTTATGTATTTTGTTTAGATTATGGCACTTCACGTGGCACTTCTTTTACATTGATGGAGTTACTTTTTGAACATAACACTGCTGATTTTAAGATATGAGATGAAGAAACACTCATAATACAAGACAGAATCATAGTAGTTTAATTCAATCTTTCCATTGTGTGAACTAACCTGTTACTCAATCGTCAATTCATTTCCAATTGCGCTATACAGAATATAATGGTAGGGATTCTATGCTGAGTGTACTTCCTATCAATGTTATCGGACAAATGTTACATAGAATAGCTATTGATAATGCTACAAAGAACCCTTCTCGCATACTAAGAGCGGCTCTTGGTCTATTGAAGGAACATCCGATTAGTCTTGGTTAATCGACTGTAGTGAGAAGTCTTAGCCCACACCGCCAATAGGGGTGGGGCGTGATTCAGTAGTCCGCTAGATCCGCTAGAACCTGCTAGTCATAGAAGTATAACATCATAAATCACTCCTTTCCTGTCTAGAATCGTAATCCGGACATACCCTTATACAGAATACATTCAGAATAATATGGTATAGCTCATGTGTGGATGTTTCGATAATCGAATATGTTTCTAGCTTGAGAGTGACATAATTATAGATTCATTGAAGAAGTGCAACTCTAGCATGATAGAGCGGACATTACATATTGTCTTAGTTCTATTTATATAATGTCTGTCTGAATCAAAAAAATACATTGTTGAAAGTTATGAAAACTACGCAATTATTTGATAACGCTGTGTAGTTATACATACTAAAGGTGTAAATGCTAAAAAACTTGCATACGTCAAAATACATAACTTGCAATGAACGATCAGCTATGCGCAGTAAATTCCTCGGCTATTACACCCCACCTTAACTTAAGAATCACCAGCTATCGTGTGTAGGTTGCGAATCATTGCTAGGATTCTCACCTATTAAATTCGCAAAATATTGACAATGACTGTAGAATGAATACGCAAACATGTACAATGCCTATGGTGGCTGACCAGATGCAACAGTAGTCATATTCTATCGACGCATGCTACTTATTATCGATGTCGCCTATGAACTTCTCGTTGCTTCCATCACGGCACCATATTGTTTAATATCTCCTAATTCTGCATGTTATATGGTATCATTCAAGTATCAAAGATATAATTATTTAAATCTCTCGTATTATTCCTGTGTTGGTAAAATATTGTCGAAGAATTATTTCAGATTAGATGATGGACTCTGCAATCTAAGCAAACTATATAGTGCAATTCTATCGCTTATCTTTTGATATTGTGTATAGTTCACACAGATTTTGAGGCCTCGCAGAAAGAATAAATTGTTCGATCCCTACAGTGTCTAGATATTTATTATAACATAGCCCACATAGGAATCTGTAGAATGATATTCTTTCAAATTACACATGGTATGTTTGGATTTGAATCTTCCCCTGCTATATAGTGGGCGTCCCCGTTTCTATATAAATGATAAAAGTATCGATGTTTCCGATGTTGAATCAACTTTTTCCCAAGATTTTCTCAGTGGCTCAACTCTCTGTTCTATGTTACCCTAAGGCGTTGTCCCGTGCATCCCTATTGTAGTCGAGATCGCGGTGCTGCCGTTCCTCATTCCCTTTTCATAGAATTTAGGTTAGGCCTGGTCTATACGCTATTAGATAATAACCTATAATCTCATATCATCGCATTTTGTTGTGTTTGTTACCGTAAGATTGCCCGATTCGACGAAATAAATCTCTCTCTCCAGAAATTTTTTTGGGATAATCGTCTACTACTAGCTTTGTATTAAGAATAAAATATCATCAGGTATTTGTAATTCATTTGGCTGTGCTTATGCTCCGCTTGAGTACTATATTCATCTCATGTGGGTCATGTCCAAAGTCTAGGTATATTCTATGTTGGTACTGATACAACAATAACACATACAAGTTGAATCTCGCTACCGATATCGGGTGACATCTCTCCGTGACTTCAGTTACATGGTCCCCTTAATACCCTTGTCTTTTGTCGTTAAAAGACGACGATTAAAAAGGGCGTTATATTAGGAGATTGAAATCCCCAAGAACCCTAAGGTCGTCGGGTCTCAAGCCTTCATTAGGTGGACTCCTACTCGCAGTAAGATGTGCTCCTGCACTCAAGCTCTACGTAAATTTGCTGCCTATATATCTCTCGCTCTGCTAATCAGTGTTCGTCGTCTAGTATTCTCGAGGAGGGTCGTAAGCAACAAACATTACGCAATCTCAACTGTCAAATAGTAATTTTGTAAGTGTGAAGTCACCCACAAATTTATACTCTGAGTTCTCTTGGGTTTATAGAGAAATACTTGATCACCTTGCTACTCTGATGCCAGGACCAATTAGTTCTCGCAAACACTCAAATTCTAATGATATGATCCGCTCTGTGAGCGTTCGCGATCAATCAGTGTATACTCTTGTGTTATCCTTTTCTGCTCTATGAGACATTCATTTATTCTCATTTCCTTTCGCTGTCTGAGTTGTCGTTTAGGAACCTTGAAGAAAAGTCTTATCAGATTGAGTTATATGTTATAGAGCTCTGACGATAAGTGATCTTGATACAGAGCTCTCTATAGATAATTATTTATGTCTCAGTGTGTTGTTGGATGACAACCATGATTCCTAAGACTGTTAATAACGATTAGGTCAACCATTTTTAGTCATCGTCCGCAATGATCTTGTATGCCTTTGTTTCGTGAGTGCGGAAATTCTCCACATTTATTATGGAACATTTAGTCATATGGTTCTGTTTCACTCAAAATCAATTTTTTACCGCTCGGAGAAAATCAACTTTAGGTTCCGCGATTCAAGAGATTCAGTTTGATTCATCCCTTATCCATATACTCTCCACTATCTGGTGTTAATCTATTTCAAGCAAATTTGATTCAATGAAATCTGTTTACCAGACTGTACTAAGAATTATCTATTTTATCTTTGTTTTGATACTCTATATTATATATCTATTAAGAATGAACGCCAAATGGAGGATTAGTCAGAGAAATCAGATAAACAATTAATCTACACAAACTGGAATTGGTTTTTATCTTATATTGACGCAATAGCGAGACAATTATCTACATTATTTTAAATTTATGAAGTAGAATCAGCCTTTATAGTCATGCGACTAGAAAGCTCGCCTGTGTGTGCGGTCCTATTTGTTAGTGTATAGACCTTGAAAGGGCTTTGCTCAGTCATGATACCTCTCGTCGCGTGCGTCAGATTCTAGTTTTTTCTCGGGGGTAAAAGTTACCCACTGGTGACAATTCTATATCGAAACTATACCAGTATCTTGGTGTGTCTACGGCTAATCTCGCAGGTAGTAATACTAGATCTACGCAAGCAAACTTAGATGAGACTTACCACAGTCTGAACGGCTCATCGGAGTATGACAAAACCCAATAAGATACAATGTCATAACTATTAAAACACTAGGTTTCTTACCACTTTTTATAACAGAATTGCTTCAAACTTCTAACTCGTTTTACGAAATATTTTTATCCAGGCACAGTATTGCTTATTTATTGTTGTCTGGGATTATCCAGCTAGATAGGGCCTCTTTAGGACGAAGATTTATCATGCTCTATCAGGTGGATGTATTCTATAATGATTATAATACGTTCCAATTTTATTGGATAACCTTAGTTATATTTGGATATACTCTGAATTTAGATAAATTCTGCGAGTACAATATAGACAGTTACTTAGTTGCGAGTACTCGTTTTCACTTGTATCTAAGACACTATATCTATGTAGGTATCGCATTAGAATGTTGTTAGTTTGCTATTTGAAAATATCTCGTGCAATAGCTTATATACTTTTTCTACATGGCATTTTAGTAATTGACAATTACATCCAACATACTCATGTCTAATCTAATCTCTTTTCTGTGCTACTTTCGAACTCTATATGTACTGCTATATTTTATATCATATATTTAAATTCATGAATGTACATCTGCTTTTTCGTAATATCGCAAGTGCTTGAAGATTGAGCAATCAGATTTCTTCCTAACAGAGTGAGAGGAGCTCTGTGAATTATCTATGTTCGCTAGTATAGTTTTATTTTATTACGACACTTCTGTATAGGAATTAGTACAGAAATAGGGTTAGCCTATTGCAGTTATTGTTTATTCCGGTTGCGTCGCCTTTGCGAATTGGGCTGTATACTTAACTTTAAGAAATCCGCTTCTAGATGAGAAGAGGTCCAAAGAATTAAAGTTGGTGAATTGCGAAGCCTTACATCTTCCGTCTTTCTTGTATCGCATATTGGATTCCTGGTTCAGGTCTCTCTGTGAGTTCTGTACCTAATCCGCGTAGCGTAATAGCTTCTGCTGAATCGGCCCTTTATATTACGGGTATTTTGAGGGAGTGCGCTGAGCGCTAATTTTTGGGCTATGTCTATAAAAATTAACGTCTACGAACCCTAGGACAAGAGGCTTTCCAACCATTGGGGCCCCCATGAGTGCAAGATTCACTTTTGGTTCACGGGTGGAAATTGGATATTCGTTCTTAGTCTTAGGCATCTTATTCGGTACTTTAGTATTTAGCGCTATTCACGCGCCGGTGTAAGTGTCGCCCTGAATCTATTTTACTATTATATGTATGGAAAGTTCGTGAATCCGTGATTTTTCTTATCCTGACTCTTTCACACATTATTTCACTTTCTTCTTTAATAAAATTTTAACTTTTAGCCTCTTTTGTTTTTTATTTGAAGTGTTGAAATAATCGCAAGGAATCCAAATTATTGAAGTTCCGATAACAGGACAGGTTTCTAACATTGGCGTGCAGACTCAAAAAGATCTTTATGCATCAATCCGTGTGCAGATCGGTCGCGTTACCCTAACTTTGTTGGTTGATTGGATAAAAAGAAAAATACATGTAAAAGAAATACGATGACATATATGTGAGGAGAGACCGGAGTGAAAATGGTGAAGGGTAGGCTGTACAATTGGACTTGAAGATAGTGGCGCTACATCTGTTGATTCGTCATCTGGATTTTAATCACTAAATACCGGCTGTGTGTTTCTGGGGTTTCCCATTTCACTTTGTATTTCCAGTTTCGATGCTCTATTTAAAACATTTACCTGTGGTATTTGACCACGCCTTCTTTATGATTCGGGCCCAATAACCTTTAATGACAGTTCTCTATTTTGTTAATTCTTCCTATAAAAAGGTGAGCAGCGAACTTTTTATGTCGCTTTTTGAAGTGAGCAGCTGGCTTGACTAGCTTTCTCTCTCATTATTGGAATCCACGTTTGTTTCGTCCGGGTGTTTTTGCTCCTTTACTTTGTACGTTTAATTAACTTTGTCTAATTTCTACGCCCCTTGGGTTGGGACATTCCTTATAGTTCGTGTAGCGGGCTTTAGGAGTCTATTTTGTGTCATGATTCATACTTGTATTTAACATTCGTTAGGTGTTGTTTATCTTATTTTTCCATTGTCCTATTGAGTTTACATACTCTATTTGAAAGTTTTAACCAGAGTGTAGCAGGTCGTGTTCGGAAGTCGCCCTAATCAAATAAAAACAAGACACAGACGCGAAAGTACGGGACTTGATACCGACACCGAACTGCTAATAAG
>CAJDSM010038762.1:16788-30292 GCA_903981925.1 Ostrea lurida
GCACTTGGATGTTACATATCAGTACACACACACGTATTTATTTTTGATACACTTCGTTCCTGGTGAAGCAAGGCAAATATTTACTGAATAAAAAATAAAAGCAAACACATTTTTTTCCGTCCCCCGACCCTACATTATTTTTTAGATGTTATCGGAAACTAAACTACTTTTTTGGCCTTATGCATAAATGGAGAATGACCTGTCTTAACATACCCGCGAGATTTACATTGCCTTATACATGTATATAAAACCATAATGTCATACTGAGCACAAATGAAAGCACACTAAAATCAATCATTATCTTTCGTGCGTAAAGCAAATATTTCGGTTTTGAACATATTTTATTGTTATAATTATACAACAAAAGGATCGGGCACAAGTTCTGAAAATAGATCTTTTTAATGAGTAGTTTAAACACAGATGATATAAAATTCCTGTAAATCTAAAAAAAAAAAAGAATTAAAAGCACAAGATAGACTACACGAAGCACAACAAACTGTTCCTGAGGGTAAGTACTAACACACTACAAGTACGCAAACGTCTACACTATGCCATTCATCATATTTATCGAAAACCTAAACAGTCATTCCTATGCGATTTTTAAATGATATTTTTTTTGACTGTCAAAGACAGGTACGGATAAAGAGGACCAATCAACACAAAATAAGGTAATCATACCTTTTTCGATTTTTCATCACCAGCGTGCAATGTCTTTTTTTAAAGGAAGAAATGAAAGATTTCTTTAATAGCAATGAATGAAGTGATTAGGTGAAAATCAGAAGTAGTGAAGTGTTATAGTATGATCAAGTGTCTAGAAGTTTAAAGATTTCCTACTGACCGGTCCGCCCGCGGTCAGCCCTGTGTCTTAAGGTCATACGCAACGTTCGTTATCTGTATATATTTTATAGAACTATTCTTAATATAAAATCGTAGTACCCTTAGATATTCTGTGAGAAAAAATCAGACCATATTTCCTGTGTTTTGGTAAAGATAACAGTTGATGAAGAATGTAATTTGCACAATTATTCATACTTGAATTCTGAGTTACCTCTCTTTGGAGAAAGCAAATGCAATGCACAAGTACGTGTACATACTGCAATGACACTGTCAGTAGTTGTATGGTTATATTTTCATCATCATCAAATAATTCTGAAGGGATTGAATGATGTTTGCGTTTTCTGTAACTCTTATTATTATCATTGGAAGTCTTCAATTTTGGAGATAGAAAAAAAATTGTGAAATGTACATTGTGTATGCCCTTAATCAAGTAAACGACCCGTAGTCAAGATCAGTGTGCAAATAATGGTCTACGAATCGCCATGAAACGTGCTAGACAGCATGTGAGCCAAATGACCATATAATTTGCGAATGGGCGACATTAAACGAGACAATTGAAATCCCCATAGCAGCA
Source organism: Ostrea lurida (assembly GCA_903981925.1). NCBI lineage: Eukaryota > Metazoa > Mollusca > Bivalvia > Ostreida > Ostreidae > Ostrea > Ostrea lurida. Next base: position 18,200 of record CAJDSM010038762.1, read on the forward strand.
ACTTATTTGTCAGTATTCTGTCTCAATTTAAAAACTGACCATACGCAGAACAAGCTGATTTGTCAAATTATGTTTCAACCGATTTGTCTTTCAAAAGACAGAGCGCAGCTCTTAGTGAAGAAACAAATTTTCTCTGTCATGTATGTTCACTGGGTGGAAAAATAAAAACGTGAAGATAGCCACTCTTGATCAATTGCACAATTACTATAAAAAAAAACTAAAGAATAGAGCCAAACAAAACCCCCTAAACACATCAAAAGCGGGTCAGCATCCTCTGTTGAATTTAAAGTTTGAATAAAGGATTTGTTATACAAGTATAGATATAGTTAGTGCAAAGCAATCAGTTTGATTATTTGACATTTAAGACCCGCGTGACAATAACCAATGCATGTCAATATACCGAAATAGCGACAAAACGTCATTTTATGACCATGTCAGTTTCCCAGTGCTACATTAGTTTTACCAAATGGAGAATAAAAGCAAATTGCACAATATAAACCAAAAAGTGAAACAAGAGTACGAATGTGGAGGAGTCTTGATGTTATTTCAGCCCTCCACAATGAAAACATGGTTTAAAACTAATTTGCGTTTTCGAGGTATTTTTGGAAAGTCTTTTTTCCCCCTTTCAATTGAGTAAAATTCCGTCATATCATTAACGAAAATAATTATTGAGGGTTAAATGTATGGACTCACATTCCCTGTCATAGTTTATATTCTCCTGTTCTGTTCTAAAAAAAATATATGTCCTACTGCAGAGCGATCAATGTAGAACTCCGACAATCAACGAATAAAAAGGGGGGGGGTTAGGAAAAAGGTTGAAAGAAAATCCTAATTCCATTTAAAAAGTTGTCAGATAAACAACTTTTATATAAAATCAGTTGTATTAATTAAGAATCTTAACATTGTACTTAATGTGAGAAATTATCAATTATAGGCCTGTAACATATTAGATAGCATTAGAGAAGAAAACACACACACACACACAAAACCCTTAAAAATGGACCTTTTTAAAGTTCATTTTACAAGTGGTTAAGTCTATCGAAGCCATTTCCCATTGTATAAATGGCCTCATATTCTCATAAATGGGCTCTTAAATGGGCTCACGGCGGGTGTGGCCGGTCAGCAGAGGATGCTTACTCCTCCATAGCACTTGATCCTACCTTCGCCTTTGTCGGAGGTCAGTGTTGCCCAACACTCGATTTTGTATATGTTTTTTTTTTATTATTATGATTACGTTTAACACGATGTTAACTTCGCCTATTTGCATTCCCGTCCAATCAAAAGCCTAGCACATTTTTCTCTGCAGTAGGGCATTTATATGCTCACCCCTCCTACGTACTTGATCCCATTTCTGGTGCGTCCAGGGGTTCGTGTTAGCCCGGCCATTTTCAATTCATTATTAAAACTGTTTTCTGTATATCCTGACTATAATAATGGGGTTGCTTTGAAAGTCTAAGCCGTATGTCTATACCCAAAAGCACAGGTTCATATGTAGATCACATATACAATCTTCATTTCAAAACAAATTATTAGACAGTCAGGGATTTCACTTCTCTGCGTAAATAATACATACAAATGAAGGTTAAGAATTTACATGGTTTGTCCCCACCCCAATCTCTATGGAAAACTCATTTTCTGATATTTCCGTGTAAGTGTAATATTGTCTCAGATATGTTAACACTAACCAGCAGCGGGTGAATGGCCTGCCCTAGTATTATGAGAAAGGGACGGGTTGTCCTTAGGATATAAATCATATACGGTACCAATTTTTTATGCACCAGATGCGCATTTCGACAAATTAATGTATCTCAGTGATGTTCACCGAAATGTGGCAATCCGAAACACTGAAAGTAAAAGTGATCAAATGTAGTGCCAAAGATTGGGGCCAAAAACTTCGAAGGATCAGAGCCTATGCCTGAGGGAGGATAATCCTTAATTCTAATTTTACATGCAATTGAATAACATATCCGTATAGTTCAAAGCTTAGTACATAGTACATAGCAACTAGAGGCACTGTAGAGAAACGCCTCGGGGACTAACAGTCCCCAAGCAGATGGCCTCGACTCCAGGGGTTCATATATAGAATCATATACGGGTACCAACTTCATTATGCACCAGATGCATCATTTCAGGCCACTTAATATCTATTCGTGAACTTCAAACCGAATGTGGAATCCGAAAACTGAGTAGTGATCAATGTAGTCGTGAGGCAAATTCGAAGGATCAGAGCTTATGCGCCTGAGAGATCATCCTTATCTTAATTTTAATACCACTGCAATTTGATACATATCCGTATTTCCAAGCTAGTAACATAGTACATAGCAACTGGGCTGCGTAGAGACCTCGGACTAACAGTTCCACCAGCAGAGGCTCGCAGCCCAGGTGGTCATAGATATACACTAATAGATAATTACTTTATGACCAGATGCGCATTCGAAAATTTTGTCTCTTCGTGAAAGATCACAGATAGATATGAATCCGAAACAGATAAAATGATCAATGTAGTGCCAAAAGATTGGGGCCAAAAAAATCTGGTAGATAAATATAGGGAGATATCCTTAATTCTAATTTTACCATGAATTGAATAATATCCGTATTCAAGCTGAAGCATAGTACTAGCAACTTGGCTTGAATAACCCTCGGGACTAACAGGTCCACCAGCAGAGGCCTCGACCCTAGGGGTCATAATAATCATATACGCGTACCAATTTTTATGACCAATGCGCATTTTCGACAAATTATGGTCTCTTCAGTGATGTAAACAAACCGGGAAATGTTGGAAATCCGAACATGAAAGTAACCAAGTGATCAATGTAGTGCCCAAAATTGGGGCCAAAAACTTCGAAGGATCTATCGAATTGTTCGTGTCTTGGTCATATCAGCGCTTTATATAATCAAATACTTACTACATGGCTATAGGTTTTTAGTACCTATATGGTCACCTCCAATAGATAAACTTTAAAAGGTCATACGCACGTCGGATCTGTATATATTTTATAGAACTATTCGTAATATAAAATCATAGTACCCTTAGATATTCTTTGAGAAAAATCCTGTGTTTTGGAAAAGATAACAGTTGATGAAGAATGTAATTTGCACATACTTGAATTCTGAGTTACCTCTCTTTGGAGAATGCAAATGCAATGCACCTGTACGTATATACTACAAAAGCACTGTCAGTTGTATAATTATATTTTCATCATCATCAAAATCTGAAGGGATTGAATGATGTTTGCGTTGTCTGTAACACTTATCATTATCAATGGAAGTCTTCAATTTTGGAGATAATTTTTTTTGTGTGAAATGTACATTGCGTATGCCCTTAAACATCTAAATGCATATACATGTACAAAAGAAACAAATCTTGGCGTAATACTTGGGAATTAATTTAAAGTTATAATGTACATGTAACAACAGCGAGTAAAGGGAGGTATAACTTTAAAGGTGAATGTGAAGTAAAGGTTGGATGGTAAAATAAATATTGTTTATAATATATTCAGATGGTATATCATGATTCTAGAAAATTGGCTGCAACCCTACGATAATGAATAATCGATGCAATTAAATTATATTCGTTTGATGTACATGGAAATATTCATAGTAGGCGGTTTGGCCTGTCCCCTGGGGTTTGACCTTTTATTCAAAGTTGAAAATCTTGACGCAGTTTGAGTGTTCGTCCCTGTTAAATAAAATGTTTTATCATTAAACGTCCCATGCACCCTGTTTAATGTTTAATTTGTTTTGGCAATGTAGCACATTAATTTTGAAATAGCAACATGCATATTCCAGGAATATTGCAAGATATTATAAAAAAAAAATCTTTTACATTGCTTTATTTATTTATTTTTTAGACAATTTTATACGTGTTTTTCAAAACAGAAATGCAATTTGAAAATACATGTCATAAAAATAATAATATAAATCTGCATTATTTACTGTTCCCGTCCATAGGATAGATACAGAGAGCCAGGGACGTGTAATTTGGATTGTTCACCGTTACAAACACACAAAACATGATTGTACGTTTGTCCCCCAAAGGGATTGCATACAATCCAAGCAAAAGGGGGAGATGCGCATCAATCCCTGTAACCCCATTCAGGCCCTCTAAGGCTCTGTATAATAATCATTGAGAAATTCGTAAATCATAGAGAGTGTTAATGAGAGAGAGGATTAATATAATATACCCCCCCCCCTGAAGCATTAACCGCTGCTGATGTTGCTATTGCATGATAGTCACCCCGAGATTTTGAGAGAAGCGCAGGTTATATCAGGGGAAAATAATTATCTTGAATAATTAATTAGAGCGCGAGTTCAGGAAGTATTTAAAGTGAATTGGATGGGGGGGGGGACACCATCCAGATATTTTATAACTTTAAAGACACACATATTGACGGTTTACCGTGATGATGAGTCAAAAATAGAAATAGGGACGGTTTTGTAATATAATAGTACAGCTAAGACATTTTGAACAAAATGAAGAATGTAAAATCATAATTGGTATAATTTAAAACTTCATTAGTACATGAACATGTTATTAGTACACAGGATAGTCACCATCTTCGCAAGCCAAGTGTCCGATTCGCTTACTCTAATCCCCCCTTGGCACGATTTAGTCGCGTCTCCTGAATGCCATCAACGGAAGCAATACATTTATTCGCTCTTGACGGAAACAAAAGCTAGCAATTGTGTGTATGTTTACAAAATGGAGTTGACGTATGACAAGAGAAAAGAGATTGCAGAAAAATTGGTATACAGTTTTAAGACAAAATCAAGTCGGTTGTGAAACTCAAACCAAACAGGTATGAATGAGCGCCGATTGGATTGGATTGCCTTGGGAAGTCATAAGCGCGATATTGAAACTCGCCGAAATCTGCCACAGGGGGAGATATAGTAAGCGAATCGGACACTTGGCTTCGAGAGGTTCACACCACACATTCTCACCTTACGTGATGAGATTATTGTCTAAAACAGGAAAGCTCAATTCTCATTAAAATCGCCATTCATACACAGTAACTTGAATGATATCCCAATCAATATATAACTACATATGAAGTATATCCCATATCAAGTTATATTAACTACATATTGGAATGTATATTCACCATTTCAATATAAACTTACAATTGAATGTAGTATCCCATATCAATATATAAACTTACATAGTTGAAATATGATATACAACTCCAATTAATCAATAATAAATACTTACAAAAAGAAATAGTATAGATCACATAATCAATAGTAAACGTACATATTGTAATTATACTTCCAATATTCATATATATAACTACATATTTAAATGTGAATAGAAACCATATCAACATTATAGGCGTACATATTGAAGTATATTCCAATCAATTATAACTACATATTGAATGTATAGCATTGATGCATTGCATATTTATTAAGTTGATTTTAAACCAAGTTTTATATAGCTGGGGTTCAATTTGCTATTCAAGCAAAGTATGAGTAAGCTCGAATAGGATATGACAACCTATAGAGAAACACAATAGAACACAATAATATTCAAATTACTTTCCCAAAAGCAACTCGTCAGGTTACATATAGGACCAATAAATTACATTTGTGACTTGCGCACGTTTAATATTACAGAGAGTTTTCTGGTCTTAATTATTTTATCGATCGCTGCGTACTGACTGGTTCTTTATAATTCGAATATCTCAGCCCAAAACGATAAATCATCAGCTTCAAGTTACAATTGTAATGACCACTGCCTAAAACGCTTCACTCTGATCAGGTGTTCAAAAAACATTAATAGAATAAAATATAGTAAAAAGTTATTTTAAAATGGATGAGTTCCCCTTATCTAAATACTACTCTTAAAACACAAATGAAGGACAAGAACTGAGAATACTAAATTGATGGTCAAAGTTATTAATACATCAGCCAAAATTCAAGTAGACAATTCAACAGTGTATGTAGCCAGTGTATCAATTTATTCGACAGTGACTGAATATCCCATATTTTATGACCAACTCGGAAATCAACAGAGTTTTGTCTTTCAGAGGTATTCTGGGCTGCTTATAAAATTATCGGAAAAATAAAAAGTGATTGCAGATGCAACAAATTATCTCGGAGATATTCGGTAAGTATTCTGTGACGAACTTAAGGTGGTTTATTTATCATTCGAGGAAATTTTCAAAAGCTAAAATTGATAAGTGACAGCAGTATCGGATATTAGGACAATTAGCCCATACAAATTTAGACTGGCATTCCAGCAGCTCAGAATGTCTCACAAATTGCCGCGAGGTTGTAAGGCGCCCAAGACTCCTGCCGTAATAAAAGTGAGCGCTCGAGAATATAGTGGTACCTCCGTTCTAAATGTCTATGTAATCCGACAGGTCCTCGATTCTTCACTTCCAAAATCCAAGCTTGGCAAAAGGAGCAATTTCCATACCTTTAACGATTCGCGGTCTCCGATACTTCGTCAACCGCCCCCGTTCGAAGCGAAACTTCTAACCACAGCCATCTGCACTCTGATATCACAGTTTAACTATTTCTCATTACTATTTCTATACTACGCACTTAAAAAATCAATCTCCTTATTAGTTATTTATCAGTCGCATATGGCAATGAAGGAGATAGATTCGTATGGATCTAAAATGAAAGTCAAAGCTTCTGATTGTAGAAAATTTTTGATTAAAACCATTGTACACTGAACAGAGGACTGGACAAAACTATATACACTTACTACAATCAGAAGATGAGACAAAAATTGGACGGCAACATGAAATGACTTTGTTTCAATAACAGCTTGAATCCAGTTTTTTAAGAAACATTCTCTCCTTTCCATTGGCGATTTTAGAAAAGAGACAGAAATTCTAGGAGTAGAATTAGCTTAAATTCCGTAGAGTACATCAAATTATACACACTGTCCATTAATGCGTTGTTTGAATGTAATGCTTTCTTAACCACACCACGAAGGCTACGTATCTTCCTTAGTTGCAGGAATACCTTCCTTAGCTTGTATCATAGAACCTTACAACTCTTAAAATATCTTGAACAAGAAAAACAGAGAGGCGTATTACTGAAAGTATGCCCACATTAGGGTGCACCATATAGAAGCCTGGTCGATTTGCGCCAGAGCGAATAAACAGAACAAAGCAGGCTGGTGTAGTAGTGCTAATGGACGTACAACAAGCGTCGCGTATTATCATAACTTACGAAGCCGAGCATGATTGCATCACTTCATATCGATGCACGTCCGTAGTCCCAGTTTTACAGTCCCCGAAAATTCGCAGCTTTCGCGCGATTCCGTTCGAGTTTGCATATCCATAGTGAGTTCAGTTTCTCCTGTACAGTCAATTTGTGACCGGGTCCATTCACATTAGCATTACGTGTACATTAACGGCTGTGAAGAGCTTCACCTTTGTGGGTTGCGCGGTTAATAATACCCCAGACATTTTTAAGTGAAATATTTTGGATGAAATCATTTCCACTTCGTGTAAATAACAACATACATAAATATGCTGAGACAATATGCTCTTACACCTGCAGGCACCACTTGTCAGGATCTTCCCCGATTATGCGTGTGTAGCATTTCATTACTCAGGATGCTTATTTGCCGTTACCCTTTAGGTAAAATATTTATTCAGTTTTGAAACTTATATATTAAAAATGTTCTATCTAATCTGTGTCTTTACAAGAACTTAAGACGATACGTGCGAAATAAAGGGATACCACAGAACCTGGATCAGTTTCTATCTATATTGAGTATTTTCACTTAATATTTACTCTAATCGCAGACATACAAAATTCGTCTATTTATACTGAAAATCAAGTCGTGATGACTTTGTCTCTGGCTACTCATACTTCAACTTTACCTCTATGTCTATGTAGTAATATACAACTACATGTATCACCGCTATGTGGTATGTTCTCAGTTGATTCAACAAATTCAAAAGAGAACATATACCATGCGGTATTGATTTTATTGAAGCCGGTGCACAAATACTAACTAAAAGAAAAGTTATGTTGCAGTTATAACTAATCTCGGGTTAACATTCATCATTTCGAAATTCTACGGTCGCATAATGACCTTTTTTGCGATATACAAAAATATTCACAAGAAGTCTGATGCGTTGAGGATTGATTTGTTTTTACAATCTTCCCATTTTTTATTAGTGTACTTTGTCATTGTCAGCAGGATCTCAAACATTTACTGACGCGTGGTATTGCACCACACATTGTCACGTATGAGTCTTGAGACTTATTTAGTGCTCTACAAACGGCGTACGATATAAATTAACGTTCCGTTGAGTTTTGTTAGATGTTCCCTACTGAACATTTGTGGGAGGAGTTGGGTAGATATGTGCTCTAACGCACCAGCAGTCAGAATCAAGAGAGAACTTGGAGGTGTGACCGGGTCGTCTAGTAGAGGTGATTAATCCGTCCAGAAATACGTCCCCACCTGTATTCCTGCCATCGCTTTTGTCGGAGTCCCGTATTGCCCTACACGTCGATTTTGTGTAAATATGTTTTGGGACATGATAACGTTTTAACCCATTGTTTACTTGCGCCCAATTTATAATGAATATCATAAATCTTAGTACGTACTAAACATGATAATAGTCATCATCTAACTATCTTAGCTATGGCCGTCTTCCAACTTGCATTGCGCTACCTATATATAACAACGGTCGAAATATACATTTGATGCTAGCGAGTTTTCGGTTGTTATTAGGACTGAATGTTGTCTTAATTTCCTCGCGAAAAATTTCACTCATATTGGAGACGTCATCATTTCCCGAGATGGGAGAGGGATGCAAAATGAACTTAGGCCTACTGTTAATTGACTCGAAGTCGTCTATTCAACGACCTTTTCCAGCAGGGAGAAGATACTGATTCGTGCCCAGCGAACCAGGCTGTAAATTCACCGTGGACCTCGCGTTTTACATGTCTCGTCCCGCATGATACCCACTTCTTCTCGATTTCCTAGACTTTTTTAGCGGACTGGCTGAGGAAGCACAATGCAAGGTCTTACCGCACACGTCCATCCCATCTACACACCCAGAACTGTTCAGTAGGGAACTACTAAACAAAATTATGCGACAACAGCACAGTTAATTAAGATATATCGCTAAACGTAATTAGAATGAGAGTTTATGATCTGCTAACTGAAATTTACTTGCAACGTCGTGAGTGTAACAAGAGACAGACTACACGAATTGTCCCTCGCTACAGGTAAATATTTGTTTACACGATACCAAAAAACTATAGATTTTATTAGTAAAAAAGTTGGATCCTTGACACCTCTGGCCTGTCTCTATATCCTTTTTTAAAAGAAATAATACATAGTTACTTTCTGTTATTGGAAATGATGACTCCCAGTACTAGTGTGACCTGGTTGAAGCCCCAGGAACTAGCATCTATGACATAATCCAAACATACCGAGTACAAGTTGCACATAGCAATAGCACGAGTTGAAACTATTGACAGTGTTTCATAATATGACAAAGCGGCCAAAATACGTGCCCTCGTCAAGAAGGTTAAATTTAAGCCAACACCGCTGCACCAATCTTATGACAGCCTATAAATGGCTCCACAGCCAAAAGAGTAGTTTCTACGCCTATGTTTGAATTTCGGAATACGGTCATTGAGCAGGGATAGAATACAAGTACCGTAGCAACCATGGTAAATCGAACCGGTATACGTGCACGGCCAGTGCACTAAAACATAATCAACATACTGACCACATAGATAACGTCCCGAATCTTAGATCCTCAAGAACCGCGCCTCTTTCTCCAAAAAAAACATCGCTTCATATGCGATTTTATATAGGTATTAGAATTCTTATGATAAAGTTTCGTTAGTTATCAAATTATGAACTTGGGGAACAGAGCTTAAGTTACTGTAGATCCTGTCATCCGAATGTGAAATGAAGCCACGCATGGCCCAACATATTGACTACTGTTCGTTGGCGTGCTTTGAAGATTTATCAGTCCTGTACTGTTAGACACACTTGTACAATATTTTGTCGCACATATACTCAATTTTCACTGGAATAGTAGAAATTAGAAATACTATAGCCGGTAAGGAGGAAAGCAGAGAAGCCAAAGAAATTCAGATGATTTTTGACTTTAAGTTTATGTTTTGAAAAGAATCATCACAAGTTAGGGTCATATAAAGGCCGATTCTATGACAACATTTACGAGAAATTGATGAGCAGTACCTATGAATTCTAGCTCCGCCAGCGTGGTTGCGAGATAGGAATTGCCATGGTAAGAATGGAACATGATTATACCTGACCTACAACCTTGTGTGACCCCTATTATGTTGTTGATTGCGATCCCTAATATTATAGCTTTTGTGGTAATTATAAATATTTCGATAATTTAATGCTATACCATATAGGTTAGTTATTATTTACATGTACTTTAAGTTTTACTGTAATTCGAGCAGTACCAGAACATTAATTAAGAATTTTTTAGTGGCGCCTTTATGTTTTAGAGAGAATCGTATACAAAGGCATAATGTTACCCCCAAGTAATTCTAAAGTCCTAATATAAGTACGGACATCAATACTTAGTTCCTTTATCTTATATTACATTTTCAATTTTAAATTATTGAGATTCATTATTTTGGTGAGTCAAGCGACTATCTTAACTGTATTTATACATTTTGAATATCTGCGTAATATCAGTGTGGCGAGACATATTTAACAAACATATAGATTCAGCGTTTGAACAATGATATCCCATTACCACTGTAAGAGCTCCGTTAATACATGAGTCCAATAATTTTAAAATATTCCCGAAAAAGATATAATGATAGTATGCGGGTGAGTAAATCTGACAAGACACCTCTAGGAGTTACTATCACCACAAGGTTATATGGGTGAATCAATGAGGGTTGGCTCCTGAGTGTAGAGGTATGATAACGAATCCACTATTCTGACTTACCTTGTAGCTTACACGGCGAATGATAGGACTACCAAGATATTTACCCAAAATTAAGCTTCGGAATATTAAGCATAAACTTTCTTCCGTTGTTTATGCAGGCAGTTAATTTCATTTCCATATCGAGATGAAACCAAAGATGCTACTGGTAAGGTGATGGCATTATTACAAAGTAGAACTATCATGATTTCCGCTCCGAACTACTGAACATTTGGTCAAAAGAGGCCACTCCACGTGATGCTCATCGATTAGGAGGCATTTTGTTAGGCCGACCTGTGAACACAGGCGATGTGCGTGCGCTGTGTTGGCTACGGACAGAGGTCTCGTGCTGAGACTCACGGTGACCATCCTGGGTCTATGGTATCTAGGAATTGGCAAGCCCTTGCATCACGGCTCTGAGTGCACCTGCCCATCCATTTTACGTATAGAGGGTGTAAAAATTATGAATATACTCTTGATGGAAGATTAGCAAACAATAGAGAATAGGTTCAGCTCTTATTACACAGTGATGTCAATACGCCTTGCATATTGGTAGTGTCCTCCTCTGCGGCTTTTTAACCGATTCACAAAGCACGAAAAAGCCAAGAATTCCGACAGATTTGTCTTGATCGATGGTAACGGAAAAACAATCCGTTGTTGGTAAGTATTCCAAAACATTTTCAGATCTTGTGGTGGGGGTAAACCGACGTAGAGATGCCCGTTTTTTGGTGGTCCCGCATTGGGCAGGTACCTATAGTATAAAGCGTCTAAAAGTCATCATTTTCTTTGTATCATATGACAGCATGTGAACACCTAACAACTCTACGTAAAACATGACCTTTCTTTGTAGTTGCTTGTCGTTTAGTTTGCATAATAAGGTGTAGTCGCAACCAAAATTGAGTCGGACCATGATGGTTTACTCTTTTATAACGATGCCACAACATTAACGAAGTTCACTACAAGATGCTTGTGAGACAAGCTCTGGTCTTTTTATAACGAGCCTTTGATTGCATCATACAGTTTCGAGGTAGGGTAGAAGCGGTGCAGGGCTGGTAAACCACAGGTCCCGAGTTCAAATCCTCAGGATCGTTGTGTTCATTACTTACGACCTGGAAGACAAAAGTTTTTTGAAAATCATCAAACACTATTTTGCATTCGTCATTGGGGTTTCCATAAGTTCTGGTTACACAAGCTA
>CAJDSM010038764.1:985-23290 GCA_903981925.1 Ostrea lurida
CTAGAACAAAATCAACCTCGATCTGTAACTCATTAATGTACACATGCATAAAAATTCATAATAATATCACAAGGTGTATAGAAAAATGTTCAATCTTATTAAATGCAGATCTTTGATCCGCCCCGATATTCTAATACAAAGATCAGAAGACATCCGTGAAGGATCACGTCAGCGCACTTTGGTGACCAAAGGTCATCCATTTAAATTATTCTACAAGAATCAACCAAATCTATTCTTACATCATTTACGGTTCGTTCGGAAGTCATCATCTACATGTAGAACACTTCGGAACTGTCTCTCTCTTATTCCTACCGACAATGATTTTGCCAGCGATGATTCGATTGGTTTATCTAAAGTGCAACCTACACGATCTTTGTATCATTGACAGGTTTGCCGTCTGATATCGCAAACGATAATCGAATATACGATATCAGACGGCAGGCCAGTCTATTTGTACAGTATTAGCGACATCTAGTTTTAATCAATTGAAAAAGCTCGGAAAATGCTCCTCTCGGAAGGACGGACAAGGGTTATCGTAAAACTCTATGTCTCGACTACTTTGTGGCAGGATATAAAATAATTGAAATTGCGGTGTGAGCGTGCGTGGAGAGATATTTCTGCCTTTGTGAAATGCATTACCCAAGGGTCAGAGAAGCTGGTGCTGCAGCGGGTTCAAAACAGGATGACTATTTTATTCTGTAATTAAATACGTTCAATGAAATGAGAATAAAAATTTGTTTATTTGCAATAATTATTACATAGATTTTCATAAATGTAATTGATTTCTTCAAGTAATTAAAAACTCTTCTGTTATTTAGAAGTTATTTTTAAAAACGATCCATATTACACTGTGCACGTGTAAACAAGATTTTGGTGATTTTATGAACAACAAACCGCATGTCACCGTTCGCTTGTTACAATCCAGAACATATAATATCTGATTTCAACCCATCCCTGGTCAAAACTGAAATCTTGAAACAAAATATATGGAAAGCTATTGAGGAAATGGGGACTATTATATATTTTATTTCATTGTAATTCAATCCTGACCAGTCATTATTACAATCCTGCCCTGATCAAAATTATCACATGTTCTACATCTTGATCACGTCATGATTTTCGATCTTGTCCGATCATGATCTTAAGTCCTTGGCAAGTCAATAGCTGGTCATCCAATTTCTTTTACATCTTGACCAGGTCATGATTTTGTATCTTGACCAGGATATGATTTTCTTTCAAGATTTTTTCATTGTTTTTTACATCTTGAAATAAAGAATTATTATCTCTATTTTGGACAGCAAAACGTGGAATATGACTAATACCATCCGGATTTAAATGAGTGGAAAACTGCTTTTTCAAGCTCAAGAAAGTATTGTCACGTGAACGCTTTTTACCATGTATACAAGTGAAATAACGCGTAACAGAAATTTCGGAAATCAAAGAGGGTTTTACCGTAACACCGCAAAATGCTTAACGTTACTTGACACTTCTGTATGTGCAGTGTTATAAGTATTTTTGCATGGAAATTTCTATACATAGAAATACATTTAAGTAAAATACAAGTATTTATACTCTTTCCAAACACCTTCCCTATCAGCAAAACTCACATGCTACAATGTACCTGTAGTTTGTTGGGGGTGTTAAGAAGTCAATCGAAAAAATGGGTGTGTAATTACCAGCGCTCCATACATTTCATACTATAGAAAAAAATTACCACTTCCATGCTATTTAGTAAATTAATTCTTTTAACTTTGATGCATTGTGGCAAATTATGGTTACAAATGTTCGAAGAAGGTGAAGACTTCTATAAAAATTATAGAAGTCGACGTCATGACCCTTTAATCTCGACTTGTTGCCGAAGCTTTGGGTAGCTTAAAAAAACCCCAGATCATTTTCTTCTACCTTGCATTAAGCCANTAAGACTTCTATCAAAATTATAGAAGTCGACGTCATGACCTTTTAACCTCGACTTGTTGCCGAAGCTTTGGGTAGCTAAAAAAAAAACCCAACTCAATGTAGATCATTTTCTTCTACCTTGCATTAAGCCACAGCTAGTAGTGCAGACAGGGGTTGCACTTCGGTATTTACTCAGTCAGGGGCTGAGATTTAGATTAGGTGCTAATTGCACATTTATACAATGTATCACTAGTTTCGTAGTAGCAGACAAGGACTGCACTTTTCCCTGTACTCAGTCAGGAGCTGATCATGAGCTTCAGGTGTACATTGTAGGGTTAGGCGGCGTTTATAAGCTAGTCCTTTTTGTTATACTTGTCCCTTAATTCCTTCTCTCTTCCATCACAGAACTAATAGGCCTATCTTGTTACGGTGGCTATATAACGCCCCATCGCATATTTTGATTACATACATGTATTTCTTCCTAACCTAAATTACCTAGGGTCATTTCTTTTATATAAAACTCAGATATATAGTTTGTTGTTCTGTGGCATAATTGGCAGCTTTTTATTCCATGGACGTGAGCCTATCTGCATATTATATATGGTTTTAATGCAACAGACAAAACAGACAATGTATGTTGTTCTGTTCCATGGAATTAGCCTGGTTGCATTCTTTATGTGGTTTTAATGCAACAGGTTTGAATGGTATTTTGTACATCTATTTTGTCATTTATAATATCAATAAATGACCATTTTAGTTTATGGAGGACTTGCTTTATTTATTTGGAGAGGCAGACAAGCGTAAATAACACTTCAATTGGCATATTGTGTACTGAAATGAGCTATCCATGGACGAGTTGTTTCATGTTATTCGGGATACCGCAGGCGCCCATAGATCTCTTGCAAGATGAGGGTTTTTTTTATCCACACCCCCCTCCCCCCTTTGAATTGGAGATTATTTAAAAACAGGCTTTAAGATTTTCTTAACAATATGAAAATAAGAATAAAATAGAATGGCAATCAATCCCAGTACCTCCTGGTTATGAAGCAAAACTTTGGTGTAAAAAAAGTCGCTGTTTGTGATAATTTAACGTCATTGAAATGTATGCTAAACTATATTACATTAAAATGTTTTAAACTGTAAATTAAATTCTGATCAAACAGTATCAAAATTTTAAGGATCAAATTTGGAAAAAAAAAATCCAGAAAGAGACTCACTGGGTGCACTTTTAAAAACCGGACATATTTAGCTCGAGTGTTTTGCCGTGTGNCAAAATGTGAGAACAACAAATTTTAAATTGTAAATTAAATTCTGATCAAATAGTACCAAAATTTTAAGGATCAAATTTGGAAAAAAAGAAATCCAGAAAGAGACTCACTTTTAAAAACCCGACATATTTAGCTCGAGTGTTTTGCCGTGTGGTACTCTTGTGGTGGCCGTTTTGGTCTCTCGTTGCATTTTTGACTGATAGAACTACGGTATCAACAAATAATTCTGCTTGTAAGTCATGATTATTCATTTTTGTTTAACTGGTTGGCTTTATCTTATGCAATATCACCAACAAAAGACATCGAGTAATTTAGAAAACCCTTCCCAAAGACTGAAAGGAAATGACGCGCCAGGGCCTGTCACATTCATGTCATTTCTGTTAGGTCATCGTGGTAATACGCGAGTGAAATGTCTGGATAAATTTAATTCAGAAATCAATTATACTAGCCGACAGAATTGTGAGGTATTGAACGTCAAAAGCAAGCAAGTTATTGCTTGTGACCCAAAAATCACCCCCTGGATATCCTATCGACATTTGAAAGGATTTTACTGCACTTGATAATTACAATCGCGTCTAGAATAAAGTCAGTTGAACCCATTAAGAAAAAGAAACTGTAAGTTAACGCGACACCAGCGCATCAGTTATCTGTGTATTTTGTGTAATCTGGCATTGATCGCAGAGGTGATCTGCGCCGGATATCGCATGGAGAGTGTTGGAGATCCTGTTCTCGGACTTGTTCATGGAATGGGACCGCTTTAAAAATGATATACTTATATTGCCTCATCTGATGAGACATTAGATATGAACAGTGATATATCACATCAAGAAAATGATGCCTTCAAGATATATGGAGCTTTATGAATATAACCCAGACATTCGTTTGCAATAAAAAGAAATGTTTAAGAAAATAGGCGCATTATTGGGATGGGGACTTGTTTATGAGCAGGGACCAAGATTTTAGGGATCATTAGCTCGGAGTTTATCTGTTACATTACTATTCAGTGAAAGGAACTGCGAGAACTAAGGTAAGTAAAATATATATTTTTTTTAATTTAATCATATCAAAAGTGAAATACTAGTAACTAATTATCTCATATATGAACTAGCAACCGATTTCTCAAATACAATGTATGAAAAATAGTAATATACATGTATTTCGAAAAATCAAAAACACGTTACTTAAGAATTTGGAGCTAACACTCTTTGCTCGACAAGAGACATCTGTTTTGATCACCTACAGATTCAATTGAAAATACTAGAAATAAAACTCATAGAAATGTGTCTGATCATCGATAACTTGACACGATTCTTCTCTCCCTTTTTTATCAAGTTTCTAATTAACTATAATATTGTTATAGACGATACACACGTAAAGGTTGTCAGGGTTTTAATAAAAGGAACATTTGCATCAAAGGCTGGGTTGTTAATGCAATTACCAGGATTCAAAGACACGACCTTGCATCGACGGTCCGTTTCGAACCGACTTGGAAAGAGAGTAGTTTTGGTTGTAATCGGGTACATTTATCAAAAGCACCACCAACGTTCAATAAAACGATGTATTGAAAACAAAAGAAACTCTTTGGGATTAATTTATTCATACGAAGTGGAGGCCAACCAACGTGTCATTTTTCAAAGTGACAGAGAGAGGTGTCACCGGATATCAGAATGTGCAGACAATTTTACTAAGAGCGAAAAGGGAGAATATTTATGTTGTTTTACTTGAAGCACATCCGCTTCATAAGGACGGTAATATGTATTATAATTAATTTTTTACAAAATTATTCTCCACTATAAAACACATCACTTTCGTTATAATTGCAGTTTATGTAAAATAAGAATAACGGAAGACATTTTCCCTTGTGAATTGCACGTACCTGAAAGGCAGCTATCTTCCAGATTGAGAGACGATCACGCTTGCCCTATAGAGGCCGTGATTCATGAAAGACTTCGCGTAAAAAAGCTTGTGCTCAGAATGATTTAATGCCATATTCTTCATGAAACGCTATGAGGTGCTAGTTGATGTGAAATTGGCACATTGCTATAGAATTTAATAATAAAGGAAGAAATGACTGTTACTTGTACATTCTTGCGTGAATCTCCTGTATCTATCCAATAATCGTAAACAACAAGATCGTGATCACTAGTTCACAGCACGGAATTCAAACTTGTCTCAGCCTAAGATACGGTGCCTTTGAAGTTAATCGACCAAATTACCGACAATGACTTTTAATTTTCAAAGTAATGAATTGGATTTCAGTACTTTAGTACACCATTTCCAGACGGAATTTATAATTTCCATTTCTGAAGTAAAGTCCTTATTTTGGGAATGTTACACTTTATCACACTTTATGTTATTGCACATACACTGATACGATAATATGCTCCATGGAAATCAAATTAGAAGGTATGACGAGGAAATTTAAAGCTTTTTGAAAATGTATATCTTATACAACTGGGATGCTGACCCGAAATCACTTCAACAACCCGCATTATTTGATTTCTTAAATAATTGTTCACCCAGTTTAGGACTTAAGCACATATTTGTAGTACCTTTTGCATTGATGTCACTACGAGGCGTAGTAATAATGATTCTTGATTGTGGTACGGATGCCGTGACACGGGACCCTGGTAAAGTCACTACTTGTACCTGTTTTTATGTGTTAGGTTTGACGTAGCCAAGGTACGATCCGGGTTCGAACACAGGCCTTCTAGGCTACATCTATGAGGAAACGCGACAATATTGAGCTCTGAATCACCGCGACGTAGTTTTGGTTGGTGTGTGAAAATGTACATTGACAATGGGAAATAGAATAAAAAACAATAACGGACTGAAGAAAAAATAAGCAGATAATTTGTATTCGGTAGGGGTTGCTGTCACAATAATTTTTTGACATTTTTTATATATTTAAAAACTGTCGATACTTTAAACATGTAAATAGCTGCAGGTATGTACATTGTAAGTCTACGGGAAATAATGGGACAGAACAGAGACCTTCCGATCCATCCGTTAGAAAAACCTTCGATTGACGGCGCAGAAAAAAATGCGCACTTTTGAAGCCTTATATCACTGTATTCAGGCATCACCTTCTCAATAATTTAATGTCAAAAATTCCTAACATATTCCCCACTAAATTCCTAAGTGCGAATTTTATCTGCGTCGGACAAATCCAGTAAAAATACCTTTGGTCCAAATCTTCTCAGACCAAATGTCCGGTAAACGATGAGTTGGTAAAATACACAAAATTGTATATACACTGCAGTCAGTCGAAGGTTTTTCTAAAAGGTGGGTCTATTGGTCTCTGGTGTGTCCCAATATTTACCCAGAAAGTTGCAGGTAAAATAAAATGAAAATTGTGTTTTAGATTTAGATTGTCTTAGTTTGAAACTAATTGATTCATTCAAACAGAATGTGATAAGATTAACAACTAATTATGGATTATGTAAAAATTATATCGAATGCAGTTCAATTATTTGACAACCAGCTAAAAGCTGGAAGCCATGGCTCCGAAAATTTTAAGAATTTTCTCACGTCAGGATTTAAGCACTTTATGCATGCAACACATAATTCATGACCAAAAGCTGATATTTACGGGTTGTTTGCATTAGAGGGTCTTTTCTGGATACATAGCCACCTCCAATCGAGACAAGAAGCTAGTTCAAGCCATTCTCCTAACTGCAAAACAGAAACCATTAAAACATACGGTGCATTTGTAAACCGGATGAGGTTCCTGTGCATTTATGTCGGGTAAATTCCTCTCTCTACACCGTTTTGCATTTTACTGAATGTTTACTGCACACTCATTACCGGCCGCAGTTTTATTGTTCCGATAAAGTGATTCTTTGTTTTAAAAAATTGAAAACGTTTTAAAAAATATATATAAATAGAGGTATTTTAAAATAAATGTTATCAATGCGTTTCATTCTTCTTCATTATTCAATGAATTTACGATTTTATAGAAAGTTCTCCCCAAATGGCAATGTGTATGATATAGAAGCAAATCGTCATGGGATTTCCAGATATTAAATCGATAAATGAATAAATAAAACAAGTTCTTTTGGTTTATATATCTTGCGGCTTCAAATATTTTAATTTATGTATACTAGTATTTTGATTGATGCTTTGTTTAAAATCTAAACCAGCAAATCAGATCTGCTATCAATAAATGATATCGCCATGATCATGTGACACAGATCCGGGGTATGCCTTTCAACCGCAGCACTGATTCTGCGCCGCTTTGACAGTTATATTTACTCCATTTGGATACCATCATGATGGGACTTTTAACATTTTAGAAATCGATTTAACTTTTCCACTGCAATTTGTCTTACGCATGAGCAGATTTAGGATTTTAATGTAGAAGGGCGTGTAAAAAAAATATAGGCCTAGGGGACAAGAGTATAATTTATTTTGGTCGTTTCTACATGTTTCTTTGGAAATAGCTTGGAATATTTATAACTTAAGCGGCTGATTTGATGTTTTGCATATTTTGTTATGATTGTATCGGATATTGAGTAGCACGTGACATGAAATTGTGAATGTCACGACAGCAATATGCAAATGGCGATTGCAGATAATCCTGCCAAATATGCTGACTATACTAAAGGAATAGATCAATTATTTTCACTAGTTATTTAGAATACCGAGGTTTCTACTTCTTGAACTTTTTTCCCTATGGCTATGTTGTTAGAGCGTTTGCATCGTGACCGGGAGGTCGAAGATTCGAACTCGTGCTTCCTTGGACGCGCCAAACTCAAGATATACATGTACATGTAATAAGAAGCCCACGGGCCTTAACGGTCGCCTGCGTATCATAGCCCATACGTACATGGAGTGTCATATTTGCATTTAATATTTTGTGCACTTTTATTACCTTTCAAAATTACAGAAGAAATAAAAATGGAAAGTTTGAAGCATACACTCCTTACCCCTCAAAAAAATAACGGAAGATTTTTCTAAGATTTTTAAAAATATAACCATTTTTGACCTGTCCAAAGACCTTGAACCTCACACCCAGAATTTCAGTTTATAGGTAGAGAGCGCCATTGACATCATAACCATGGAATATTGTTTCAAGTATATATGGGAGTAGAGATGAAGATTTTCTAAGTTTAAATGCATGGCAGGACCTAAACCCCACAACCAAGAGCTAAGAATTTGCAAGAGAGCTTTATGGGCATCATAACCATGCATTTAGTTTTTTCTCAAATATATTTGGAAGTAGAGATGACAATTTTCTAAGTTATAGTACATGTTTACTACATGTACATGGACCAGCCCTAGGGCCTGAATATTTAACCAAGGAACCATGAATTTCATACGTTCAGTGATGGGGAAGATTTTTAAAGATTCAATACATTTCCCCTACATTGCCCCCACCCTAAGGCCTTGGCCCAGGCACCATGAATTTCACACTTTTGATAGAGGTTTTCATGGACAGTTTAGCCATGTGTTATTTTTTATTTTATTTTATTTTTTTTTTTTTTTGAAATGTATATAAAAGTACCAAACAAAAAGTAAAAAAGATTGTTAAGGTTTAATACATGTTTACTATATGGTTATTTTATATTAGCTCTAGAGCTAAAACCTCTGACGCAGGGGCTACAAAGTTTACAATTTCAGCGATGTTCGCATGTTATGTTTTTTTTCTGATGGCGCAAGACAAAATTAATACAATATCGTTATGAAGTCAATCGCTCGAGAGGACAATTGATTCACCTGTGTAACATGAAAACATCAGTCATTTATTTGGAACTGTAATTATGTATCTGGTCGATTTCATTTGTCCAAAGAGTAATTATGGTATTGTATGACGTAGGCATCTGTAAATGGCCAAGAAGTGTTAAAATGTATTCGATACTTCATTGTTTTTCAGTAATATCCACGAAGTCAATGTCCAAGAGCGTGAAATACACTATTTGTGGTGTGAAGTAAATATCGAAAAAAATAAAGTGCTTCACGCTGTCGTTCTCTCTGTCTGTATTCCAATCTGATATGTAGTTGTCAGGCATCAGTATGTAAAAATTGCATGTGTTGATCTTTCGTGTTAATACTGCGAAGTCATCTGGGAGGTTTACAATTCAGACGTTTTGAAAAAGCGAGAATAGTTTGTGTTTATTTTACGTCCCTGGACTTGTTTTCATTGTACCCAGTTGTATATATAGAGCGAAGTAAATTAAATCGACTGGTAAGTACACTGTAATTGATAAGCTACCAATCCGCAAGAATATTGACCAAATATGCATGTAAAGACATAGAATGGAAAGTACACAATTTTCATCGATAATAAGTTGTTAAATTGCCTGCATGGTACACTGTAATACTTTATGAATTTCAAGAATTGTGACATGAGCAAAACAAAACCATGGGGTACTAAAATAACTAAGTCTAAGTTTCAATATAAATACATGTAATAATAACTCGAATCAGTTGAGATTTGCCCATTCCCACTTGTCCAAAAACTAATAATTTTTCTTTGGTTTAGATTTATTCTTCAATTCGTTCTATGAATCTCCGCATTAACAACATATTTGGAAACGGTCAACACCACAAATCTAGGACTGTCCTATCGGGACTAATACCCCCAGAGGGGCACATTATATAATGAACAAAACAGACTTCCTGTGATTGAACCAGAAGTTGGCTAATCAATTGGTCACGTTGTATATTATTTTGTTTTAATTGAATAGGTTGCTTTAAAAATTTGATGAATCAATTAAATACAACAACGCTTCTGGTGATATACCAATAAATAGCACTTTTAGAGAATTCAGTTGTTTATTATCAATTCTCCTTTTAACTCCCCCACCCAACAACAGAAAATGGATATAGAGCAAATGGAAATACTTTTAAATACATGTATTCATACATTCACTAAAAATCAAAATGGAAGTTACGTAATTTTTTTTTTAATTTTTTTTACTTTTAAATAATGTTTGTTTAATATGATTTTTTAAAGATGTTCTCCAGAGAGCCCCCCCCCCCCTCTTCTTTTTAATTCTAATGCTTTAAATACTCTTAATTTAACATACAAAATGCACAAATGCATAAGTTAAGTCTAAGAAATGCATTATTTTAGTCTAAGAACAATGTATTTACAATGCTTAAATCGAATCTCTTCATGGATTTTTAGGATAAATACTTTTCAGTTGGAAAAATGACTTAAGTCCACAAATGGAAAAAACAAATCCTGTAAATTGAAGAAAAATTGCACAATCAATATCAAACTCTTCATATGGTGATTAAAGAGTGTACAAATTGTCAGACAAAACCGTGCTCTAGTTTCTTAGAATATACACGGACAAAATCATGTCTAAAGACAGACAGACGGACGGATCGACAGACATGCTGATTCCAATATACCTCCCCCAAAAATCGTTTGCGGGGGATATGATAAAGACACATGTCAAATGATGCGCGAACGGTTTGCGATATATGTTTTAGCGTCTGCAATAAATGTGGTCTGGAGTGCCTTACAGTAACATTTTGAATGCAAGAGGCAGATTAAAATTCTATAGTCTGGAGAGAGAGAGAGAGAGAGAGAGAGAGCGAGAGAGAGAGAGAGAGAGAGAGAGAGCGAGAGAGAGAGAGAGAGAGAGAGAGAGCGAGAGAGAGAGAGAGAGAGAGAGAGAGCGAGAGAGAGAGAGAGAGAGAGAGAGAGCGAGAGAGAGAGAGAGAGAGAGAGAGAGCGAGAGAGAGAGAGAGAGAGAGAGAGAGATTCACTATAGTAATGTGTGTATGAGTAAATCAACACTAAATTCCAACAACACTTCTAAGTGTTGGGTCCACATAGTGGATACAATATCAATAAAAAATTCTAGGAATTTGATTGGTTGGGAAAGATACGAACATATTAGGTTACCTACCCACCCGATATTTTTATTCGCGGATGACGTCACTATTGGCAGACGAGAGATGTAAACAAATATGGTGGGCAATAGAGTTATGCTGATATTTGCATTTTTAATGTTTCAAATGCTTTATTATGTTATTTGTAATGGTCAGCAAAACTTTGAACGTCATTTGTTGAGTTACAAGTGAGATACAGCACTTCCAATTCGCCGCTATGTAAACAAAGCTCGTGTCAAAATTTTGTTTACCTATATTGAATATGCTATTATACGTTCCGTTTAAAGCAGATTTTTTTCAAATTACAAGTTCATTCTGAACCTTAAGTTTATTCAAAATATGAAATTTCTGCTTAAAATAGTTTAAGATACAATCAAAAGATTCTATTGTCTTAAATGTAGGTGAAACTTTAAAATCAAGGTCACAAAGTCAAAAGCTGTGGTATAAAATAAAAGGTTTTGTCATATGAAGCATGTACACAAAATATGGAAGGTGTACCTTGAGTAGTTTAGCAAATATTGTAATTTGTGTATGTTAATGTTTCCTTAAAAGTAGTTCAAACTGCTAGGACAAGGTCACAAGATCACACACCTTTGCACCAAATAGTCTAGTCGACATTTTTTCGGCGACTTGCTGTAAAAATGTGAAAGCCCTAGATTATATAGTTTAAGAAATATCTTTAAAGAATGTTCCTATACGTCTGCCTATGTAAAATTTGATTCCTTTCAGTGGCCCCACCCTCTCCCCTTGGGCCATTAATTGAACAAACTAAAACATACTCTATGTAGGAAGCTTTTCGTGTAAATACAAAAAGGCGAAGTTAACATTGTGCCAAACGTAATCATAATCCTTAAAAAACATATACAAAATCGAGTGTAAGGCAACACGGAGGTCCGACAAAAGCGAAGGTAGGATCAGGTGCTTGGAGGAGTAAGAATCCTCTGCTGACCGGTCACACCCGCCGTGAGCCCTTAGTCGAAATAAAGTAAACGGGATTACCCGTAGTCAAATCTAATAAGAAAATGACAGTCTACAAAAAAATTTCAACCTTTCTGGCTCAGTGGTTTTAAATCACACCACCCTATTTTTGTAATTATCTCCCCTTTGAATGGGGGTCTGGTCCTTCTTTTGAACAAATTTGAATCCCCTTTACCCAAGGATGATTTGTATAAAGTTTGGTTGAATTTAGCCCAGTGATTCTGGAAATTTAATGAAATTATGAACAGTTTACAACGACAGACAACAGCCAAATTTTGACTAGAAAAGCTCACTTGAGCCCTCGACCAGGGTGAGCGAAAAAATCCCACCATATGCACGTTGATTTTTCTCAAAATCTTTATTATAAAGGGTAGGGGAAAAGTCCGGAATTTGCCGTGTTCAGAGTTTAATATCGCACTCTTCTAAGATTTATGACAGGACTTTAAAGGGTCTATGCAATTTTTTGGTAGAATAAACATCTATTCAAATAAAAACTTTCCTGAAAATTTGACGACGATACTGATTGAATTATCATAGATATTAGCGAAAAACTCCAAATCACACTTGAAAGTATTTTTGAATAGTCGGGTTCAAGCGTCAAATCAATGTGACGTCACATCGGCCGATATTGGAGGCCAAAGAAAAAATACCGTACAGTTTCTTCACGGATCAGTGGTTGTGGGTGGAACTTATCTATACCCCAAAGACGATGATTATCTTTTGTCGCAAACAAGTTGGGGGGGGGGGGGTATATAGGAATCACTCTGTCTGTCTGTCTGTCCGTCTGTCTGCAGATTCGTGTCCGGGCCATAACTTCTTTGTTCTTTGAGATAGGCATACCATATTTGGCACATGAGACGATGTGTCGCGTACATGAATAACCTCTGTATGACCTTGACTTTTCACCTCAAAGTCAAATTTATCAGTTTTCTAACATGAATTCGTGTTCGGGCCATTAACTTCTTTGTTCTTTGCCATAGACATCCTTATTTGGCACATGGATGCATCACCATGAGACGTGGTGTCATGTACATGTGACTCTTGTTTGTCTGTCTGTCTGTCCGTCTGTCTGTGCAGATTCGTGTCGGGCCATAATTTCTTTGTTCTTTTAGGTAGGCATACCATACTTGGCACATGGGTGATATCACTATGAGACGATGTGTCGGGTATATTGATGACCTCTGTATGACTTGACCTTTAGGTCAAAATTATCAGTTTTTTAATATGAATTTGTGTTTTAACTTCGTTCTTTGAGGTAGGCATACCATACTTGGCACACGAGTGTATCACTATGAGACGATGTGTCGGGTATATTGATGACCTCTGTAATGACCTTGACCTTTGACCTCAATGTCAAAATTATTCGGCTTTCCTTAACATGAATTCGTGTCCGGGCCATAACTTCTTTGGTCTTTGCCATATGCATCTGTATTTGGCACATGGATGCATCACCATGAGACGATGTGCCATGTACTCTGTGTTCTGTCCGTCTGCGTGTGGTTGATTCGTGTCTAGGCCATAACTTCTTTGTTCTTTGACATATGCATAGTATACCATATCTAGCATATGGATGTATCAATATGAGAGGATGTATTGCATACATTCATTACGTATATATGACCTTTAACATATGACCTTGACTTTTGACCTCAAGGTCAAGATATAAGTTCTCTAACATGGATTATATTTGGCATGTGGTGTATCACCATGAAAAAGTGTCGCTTACATTCATGATCTCTGTAAACCTTGATCTCAAGATCAAACTTATAGGTTTTTTAACATGCATTTGTGTCCGGCCATTTCTTCTTTGTTCAAGCTTCAGTGACTCAAGTGAGCGTAAAGATATGTGAGTGGCGGGGGTATCCTTTGTGAGTTTTACTTACAGTATTTCTAGTTAAACTTGCAACTTCAACTGTACATTGATGGCATAAATAAACAGATGTCCGGTGAACAATGAATAAATAAAAGCGACATCCAATTTCGACTCTGTTGATTTAATAGTAGAGATTTGTTTTTATCAAATCCAAATTATCCCCTACTCCCCAAATAGAAAGTGCTCCAAATTACTGCCTCATCCCTTTTATTGTACTGCATGGTATGAAAGACAAAGTACATGTACATGCAGGAACATAGACATTATGAATGGTACTTTGTGCATTGAGGAAAAAGATCTTTGATCCACTGTAAATTGTAGAAAAATATTAGATCCCTAGTCAGAACATTGTGAACATCATTAAATGATACATGTACTTATGTATTGTACAATAATACTTAAGTATTGTACAAAGTTTCAAGTTTATTCAATGAGTCATAATGTAGTAGAAGTGTTCACAACTATTTTACACCCTCTACAACTCTAAGAAACACTATTATTTAAAGGAAACTAATTGGATCCTCCCGTTCCGACCATATACACACCTACACATGCATATGGCAATGAAGCATCGTACAAAGTTTCTTTCGAATCTATCCAATAAGCCTCATATGTTGATTGATTGATTATATCTTGTATTACATCCCACCGAGAATATTTCACGCATATAAAGACGCCACCATTGCCGGTGAAGGGCTGCAAAAGTTAGGCATAGGCTCGGCACTCAGAGCTTTTGAGCAAAGAGGGATCTTTATCATGCACACCTGCTATGACACAGGAGCTTGGTTTTCCGGTCTCAGTCGCGTCTTATGACATGCAAGGGGATGCTGGGACCCGGATCCCTATTTACACCCTCCAGCCCTTTAGATCCATTATAATTTTAATGATCCCCCTGTCCCGGCAATATGCACATATACAAATGCCAATAAAGCATTGTACCCAGTTTTAACTCTATCCGATAGGCCATATAGGGGAAATGCTCACAAGCTATTTTACACCCTCCACCCCTCTTAGAGCCACTATAATTTTAAGGAAAATGGTTGGTTCCTTCTGTCCCGGCAATATGCATATATTTAAATGGCAGAACATTTACCGGATCCAGCAATGTATCTCTGTTTGCAAGAGAATTTGTGGAGTTTTGGAATCCAGTATAGGTACGGTAACTCATTCTTATGATTTTGAAAAATTTCATCTTTTGAAAGAGTAGTTGAAGTATAAGCACATGTACGTACGATTGCTAAATGTGGAATTAATGTCAAGTTCATTAAAAATACAGCTGTAATAATGAGCCTTACAAAGACAATGTTGTTAAAGATCGTAATTCTTTTATCACCTCTGATGACACAGAAAGGATGGATGATATGCATTTTGTTTTGATAAGTCTAATACTGGATTTTAATATTCCTTTTATACTTTTTATCAGTTCTGACAAGGTATCAAGTTCTTTTTCATATTTAGCCACCGTCTGGCATAATCTTCGATAAAGTTCTGTCGCCAACTTACACACGCTTTTTGTGCTCTATCAGTATTCCGTGGAGAGAACATTCAGGAACCTCCATCCTTTTATCATCCCTCGTCTCTGATTACACGTAACGTTACCTCTAGTGCATGAAATGCAACGGTGATATGAAAGAGATATCTGTTAAGGGGACCAAATTCCAGCTTAGACATTCTTCTCATATTATCACTAAGTCATATGTTGACTGATTTGTTTCATGTCCTCTGTTAGACTGTCATTATTGTACGGGTAATCCCGTTTACTTTGTTTCGACTAAGGGCTCACGGCGGGTGTGGCCGGTCGGCAGAGGAAGTTTACTCCTCCCTGGCACCTGGCCCTGCCTTCGATTTTGTCAGAGGTCCGTGTTTCCCTTTATTTGATGTTGGATATGGGTTTTTTTTTCGGATTATGCTTTCATTTAACACATTGTTAACTTCGCCAATTCATATTGAAGTAAAGGTCAACTATTCATGAGCACTGGGGTTCGCTGGTGTTCACGTTTTCATTTTTGATGGTCAACACCATGTTGTGTCAAATCAATGATGTAGAGTATGGGGAGGTTCCGATTTAAAAGACGATACATTTTAAAATTCACATCTGAAAAACAAATAAAAATGGTGGATTATGCCTATTTGGCAACACATTAGCTTCAGAAGGAAAACTAAAACAACTTGATGACTTCGACTTAATATACAGGTCAACAGTCTTTAGTAGTGAACGTTTTTATGATGACAAGCTACGGTCCTTTAAAATGGAATTTAATATGTGTCCAGAACGTAGAGATGTTTTTCTAACAAAACCGTAATATTCTAGGTTCATTGATTAATTGTTTTACGTCCCACTCGAGAATATTTCACTCATATGGATACGTCACCATTGCTGCAAAATTTAGGCCTATGGTCGGCGCTCAGGGCCTATGAGCAGGGATGGATCTTTACCGTGCCACACCTGCTTCGACACGGGACCTCGGTTGAAGCCCCCGGAAGCTCTTGGGTTTTAAGGGCTTTTAAAGTTATTTTTAGGGTATATTTAGCTACACATGACAATAACTTTGGAATCGAAAAGGTGGGGGGACTCTAAATCCCCCAATGGGTTTAATGTAATGGAATATGAATGGCTCCATGTTCTTTTTGTGATCGAGGTTCTGAACAGTTAATTTAACGTATCAAATAGTTCAGACAGGCACAAGGGACTAGCCATCTGGGGTTCGCCGTAAGGTCCCCAATAGGTTCTTAACAGAGCCCTGATGGGGGGGGGGGGGGGATGAGCTCCAGTAGTAGTGTTATAAGGCTTTGGCTTTTTACTTATAGGTTAATCTAGTTAAGTAATCTCAACATATTGCGTGCTATAGAAATTCTATTATATTTCTATCTTGTTAATATTAAAAACCTGCAAGTCTTACAGTGTATCACACCGAGATAACAAAACTTTCTTTTGATTAACTCATGTTCAAAATTTATGAAATTCAGTTCGAGGAAACTTAAGTTACCGTGTCTGCATGTGCTATAGGGAGTGCTTTAGCGCGGAGAGATAGTGATTGCCATATGGACTCACCAGGAAGCATTTCGGGATGGGTGACGAAAAAAGCAGAATTTTAGAGCGATTTTGAATCGCCGTTTTGAATAAAAACCGTTTCATTTCTTTGTGTTATTTAATAGGGGTGGTATAGTATACCCCTACTATCGTTATTATAGACAACTTACCGGTTCCTGTGGTGTAATCGATGTCAAATGACAGAAACTTACGGGAATTTTTACCCACCCTCCCGTTAACTATTTAAATTTAGATCTCGCTCCTAAATCATAAAATGAACGGAGTTGCTATATCCCTCTGCAATGATGTAGCGAGGGGAAAATGAAGTTACATTAGTAGAAAAATTTCAATATACATTGATTTTTATGACCTTTTAGACTCCCAAGCGGGCCTTTCGTCATTTCATGTGCATATACAAGAGGCATTAGGTATTGATTTCTTCAAGAGGTCTAAGATGCCTAAATGAATTTCTTTACTTTTTGCTGACTTTCTGGTTATGATTTCCATTTGCACTTTGTATAATTGGAAACACATGCATCAATCTTTCAATGTTACACATCCTAATATGTTATGGCATATTTGTTCGTGGGGGATCAATGTTCGTGGGTCACCCTTACCAACGAATTTACATTCCCACGAACATATTTATTAAAAACAATCTTTTAAGCATTATTTATCTGGTGTTGTAAATGACTCGCACTATTTCACGATCACGCTTGCGTAACACATCAATAATTCAGTGAACAAATATACTTTTAATTAAATAAAGAAACCAAAATACCTTAAATATCAGTAAGTCTATATATCCACAGGAGTCGGCAATTTTATCAATAAAATAAAAATGTATGAGAAATGGGGGTGACTCTACCACTGAGCTTCACGAGCGTAGCGAGCGAAGCGACAGGAATGCAACGCGATTTTTGCAAAATCTGCCCAGGTGCTTTATTAAAACAAATAGACAACAGTACGCGGCATAATTAACATCCGACAATGTTTCCCACCTGGTTTCTGAACAGATACCCCTCTAGATTGCCCAACACAGGCCACATTTCGCTATGAATCAAACTCCATGGGGTGAGCGTGACGTCACGTCATTTACTGCGGAACTATCGAGGTTGAATTTATTGAGGGATTTTTAAAAAAAAAAAAAAGTACATATCACTCATTTGTGTTGATTATTTATTTAGAAATAATATATAACTTGCTAATGATTTTTATGTTGATAAAATTGCCGATTCCTGTGATATATCTCACGTATAAAATAGGCTAATTAGTAGTACTTACGCACGAAATTAGGTCCCCACGAACCAGTAAAATTTTGGTTACCCACTAACATTGACCCCCCACGAATTAAAATATAGGCATACATGCTTTTAAAAAGTTATTTGCAAAGGCGAGATTCTTCCAACGACGGGACGTTCATTTCCAAACTTCCATCATCTTCTAAAAAGCAGTTAAAAACAAATGAGCATCACGCAACATAAAGTGTTACACGGTGTTGGGACAATCTAAACAGTTGGGCATCACGCAACGCATAAAGTGCTGCACGGTGTGGGGCAGTATATTTCATTTAAACGGAACTTTTGCTTTCAATCAATATTATAAAAATCATCATATAATATTCATAATCAGAAATATCCCGGGCTGACGAAATCACAATCACCTACTATATATGCCTTTAACGCAGCTAGTTCGAGCTTGTAAATGTGCAGAAAGATACAAAACACTGTGGTTGAGCTAATGTCATTTATTTACTTCAAAATAAATGACGAAGTAAAATACGGCATACAATAATTAAGTTGAACAAAGAAATATAAACTAATAACTAGAAATAGTCCGACCATGGGATTTCATCAAACCATGACAATAATAGAGTAAATAAGTAAAACATGACCAAATAATGACGAATTATCTACATATAACATTACAATCATACGTGAGAGGGGGAGAAATGATGGCCGCGCTCGCGCAGATGAAATGATTGATCTTGATCATGTATCAGGTACATATACACTTGTAACAACACACTGTCTGACCACAGTAATATGCATAATGAAAGAAAAAGTGAGCAAGTTCACATACCACACGCTTGAGAATACTGCACATTATGAAAGGTAGTTTTGGGCAATCAGGTAGAATATCATAAATGAATATCGGTTATAAATGGATACATATTATCGATTAACTGTTGATCATACTAGGATTTTTTTTTCTAAAATAAAGTAACAGATCTTTTCATTAAACATACAAAAGCAACAATTTTATCCTTCTTGTATTCAGTGCTTAATTGGTAAACAGGTCACAGAGATATACCTTCCTCCTATTAAAAAATTAAATCAATTTCCCATAAATATGCTCTTCTATACGTTATGTCCTTATAAATTACAAAGTTGCACGAAACTCTGTTGAACGGTTTCAGAGGAGTTGCACTGACAAATTGTTTCAGTAGTATATTTAATTTTGGCCAAATGTCTAAGTTCAAAAGGGGCATAACTCCAAGAAAAATAATTGAATCAGAGAATTTCCTGTGTATATGCGCATCTACACGATATGTTCTTCATAACTACAAAGTTTCACGAAATTCTGTTGAGCGGTTTCAGAGGAGTTGCGCTGACAAACTGTTTCAGTAATATATTTGTCTAAGTTCAAAAGGGGCATAACTCCCAGAAAAAATTGAATCAGAATTCCCTGCGAATATGCGCATCTTCACGGTATGTTCTTCATAACTAAAAAGTTTCGGAGTTGCGCTGACCAAAAAAAAAAATTTCAGGACTGACTNAAAAAGTTTCGGAGTTGCGCTGACCAAAAAACAAAACAAAAAAAAACCCAGGACTGACTGATGGACGGGTCTAAAACATTATACCCTCCGCAACTTGTTGCGTGGGGTATAATAAAAGTTACCAATATAGCCCAGAGAAAATGAAATTTTAAATCCATTTGAAGAAGTCACACATGATAGAGACTGTGTTAAATATCAATAAATAATATACATTTCAATTGTTTTCTTTGTTCGAACTTAAAAGAATGATAATGTCTGATAATATTGGTGTTAGATTGTTTCACACGGCAGGATGAAGCAATTGTATTTGGATTGGCCACCGCGTCAAGGGCTATAGGTGAACCCCAGTCTTACCCAAGAACAAAGGCACAGGTAGGACTATACCTGACAAAGAGTTCACTTCCAGATTTCTGGAATTGAAATGTATTTAATTACATTCTTCTAAGTATCAAGAGTAATCAATTACATATGTTATTATCAAATTGATGTAATTGCAATTAGCTGACAAAAATATCAATGTGATTGAAAGTACATAATTTCATTCGGAATGTAATTGATCCCATCCCTGTGTTTTATGGGGAAATAAGACATCTGGTGATTTTTTTTCTGTATCATTTCTCAAATGTATATAGAAACATATATATTGACCCTAGATCACAATTCTTTTTTTGTCTTTTATTTTTTTTTACAATTTGTTTTAATTCATTTTTTAATGGTAATTGAATTCCATCAATTTTAAATTGCATACCGAAAGACTTCTCATCTTGTCTTTTCAAATATTCCTGTTTACCATTTCTGAATCAAAATACATGTACAAGAAAACAATATTTGTGTGTGGGGGGGGGGGGTAATAACTTTAATTTCATTTTCGTGAAAACTGGCGGTCAAATCCATACCAACATCTACAAATAAAAAAATACACATGTGTATTTTTGATATGCAATAGTAAAATTTAAAAAGTTTGTATACAGCCACATATAAAAAAGAATATATAAAACATGTTACTTCAGAAATTCCGGATGGAAGAGTTATTTTTCCTAAAATAGCCAGACCCAATCAACCTGGCGTTTTTGTGAGAAACGGACAATTGCCATATTTTTTTCATCTACAAGCAATATATTACTAAACGATACAGAAAGAATGAATATGCAATGCTAATGTAAGAATATACTTTTTACAGAATTTGGGTATAGACTATAGAAATCCATCTGGATTAATTTCTAAGCATCATTTGCTTGTGAGAGAAGCAGTATAATAAGATTNTTACAGAATTTGGGTATAGACTATAGAAATCAATCTGGATTAATTTTTAAGCATCATTTGCTTGTGAGTGAAGCAGTATAATAAGATAAAATAAAATGCATGCTGTTATAGAGCATAATGTTGTCAACATATGTGTAACATGCTACAAAGGTAGGATAATATACATGTAGGGTTATAGAACTTATCTTGGTGAATATTGGCACGAGTTGGCTGTAAAAATGCACGAGCTTGCGAGTAATAATGAAGAAGAATGAAACGCATTGATTAGTTATTTTANNNATGAAGAAGAATGAAACGCATTGATTAGTTACTTTTCTAAAAACTTACACATATTTTTGACAAAGAATACTCGCACAAACATTTCCCCCGGGAATTCCCCTTTTCCCCATGCGCTTTCTAGCACAACCACAAATAGATCGGCCGCTCCTGCGGCCGATAATGAATACCCAAATCCTCAGTACCCCTTTCTTGTCGTTAGAGGCGACTAAATGGGGCGGTCCTTCAGATTAGACCGCTAAAACCGAGGTCCCATGTCTCAGCAAGGATCCCTCCCTGCTCAAAGGCCATAAGCGCCGAGCATGTAATATGCCTAACCGTTAATGGTGACTGTGACGTCTCCATATGAGTGAAAATTTTCAAGCGGGACGTTAAACATTATACAATCAATCGAGTTGAATTCGCAAATTACTTTTCATCATACTAGCCCCCTCGATCATCTTGTCAAGTTGCTTTCAATGACGATGAAATTCTAGCCATGTTCTCATAACAACTGTAAAATTTTCGAAACAGCCCTGAAGGGAATTTTTCAAGACAATAAATTAGTTGAATTTTTAAATACCAAAGCAATGAAACAGCACCACTATTCTTGCACTAAAACTACGTTCTACGATAAATTATATACGATAACAAGCTGCTAAATAGACCTCGTTCGATCAGTTTGACCTATGTATTGAAAAGTGCACGTGGCCCCGACCTACTTGGGGATCAAATTGATTGGAACAACACTAGAAAAACTTGTATGGATGGAAAGTTGAAAATACGTAAAGCAACTGTATTTGGAAATTGATACTCAAATATTCTTGAACTTGCGCTTTTGGAATATGAGTATGGAAAAGGTTGAACAGAAAAGTATTAAAGGATACAATCCTCAAACAAAATATATTTATAATGTGTGGGGGGGGTCGCATGCACGTCACGTCCTACACATAAAATAGAAGATGCCCCCCCCCCCCCGGGCTCCTCCCACTGTATTTATAAACAACTTGAAGATATGCAGAGTGTAAGGATTTCGATTTTCTTTGATGTTTACTGAAAGATAAAAACAAGTTGAACTTCGTCAAATTCTCGGTGGGACGTAAAACAATAAATA
>CAJDSM010038768.1:6628-18466 GCA_903981925.1 Ostrea lurida
CAGTGTCAACTTTGACCTTTCCATTGAGTCAAATGCTGTCTGATGTGTTACATAGCCATTGTTAATCCGTTTTGACTACGGATTGCTCTGTTTACCTGATCAAGACTATGGGTTCACGGCGGTGTGACCGGTCAACAGGGAGCTTACTCCTCCTAGGCACCTGGTAGCACTCTTAGTGTTTCCAGGGGTCCGTGTTGTCTTGTTTTTGTATTCTATTTGGGACTTACGAGATTGATCACTGTCGTTATCTTTGCCTTTACAACGTTGACTTCTTTTAGATCATCCTATACAAATAGGCGAAGGTAACATCGTGTTAAACGTAATCTTAGAAATTATTTTGATACTCAATAATACTCAAGTGTTTATGTCTCTATTGAGGTGCATATAGTTCTTATCTGTATATATAGAGTATCTGGTGATAATTTCATGTTGTATAATGTATGTTTATATATGTATATATGCTAAAGACAAGACCACGATGTAAACTAGTTTGTAAACCTGTTTAGATAAAGGTAATTATTATCACGGGATCGAACTCGGATCGCAGTGGTGAGAAGCAAGTGGCATACACTAGGCTACCTGGACACATTTGTGAGGAAAAAAAACCCCATTTATAATACATGTAAGCGCTAGAAGATTATTTTCCGTCATCTCATTTGATTTCAGCGGGTGACATTACATGTACATGTATACAAAGTTTACATTATGAGAAATTTACAATATTTACTTTACAGTATATACTGGTACCCAGTAAATCTAAAATTACAACACATTAGAATAGGTCATCAGTAGCCTTGCTGTGATGAAACGTTTCCACAATGAGACCATAAAAAACCGAGGCCCCGTGTCACGCAGGTATGACACGATAAAGATCCCTCCTGCTCAAAGGCCTTAAAGGGGCATGGACACGTTCTGAGCTAAAAATGTTCAAATTTTAGATTTCCATTTTTAATATTTACAATGCTCACTTAGGGTATTCTAATGGTCTGCAAAAATTTGAATGTCATTTGTTGAGGTACAGCACATACAATTCATCACTATGTAAACAAAGCTTGAGTCATGTTTTCGTTTACCTACATTGAATATGCTAGTATACGTTCCGTTTAAAGCAGATTTTTCATATTACAAGTTCATTCTGAACACAATTAAACAGTTCCTAGTGATTCTCACATCTCACTTTGTTTTAAACATGGTATTTTCTGTGAAGCAATCTTTATGTAAACAAAACAAGGCTCGAGCCTTGTTTACATTGTGAAGAATGCAAGTGCAGTATCTTTCTTGAACTCAACAAATGACGTTCAAATTTTGCTGACCATTAGAAATACCCTAAGTGAGCACTGTAAACATTAAAAATAGAAATCTAAAATTTGACCATTTTTAGCTCAGAACGTGCCATGCCCTTTAAACGCTGAGCATAGACCTGCATTTTGCAGCCCTTCACCGGCAACGGTGACGTCTCCATATGAGTGAAAAATTCTCAAACGGGCGTAAAACAATATACAATCAATCAAACATGTATGTCATTACGCAACAGTGCACAGACGAAGTTCATAACGAGATGTCTGCGCACCGTTGCGTATTATCAAAACATGCAACTGACATGGAAGATTAATCAAAGGTTGTTGTTCATTTCCATTACAAGTACTAAAACTTCTTTTTATATCATTTGTAATAAGACATCATTATGTATTTATTATGTAATGATTGATTTGTGTTATGTTTTGTTCACACCAACAGACAAGTCAGGTTTAAATGATAAATCTTGAGTAAATTTTAAGTGCAAAAAAAAGTAAAGTTTAAACACTGTAACTCAATAACAAGCACTATAACCCCATGTTTTGTTTTTAATCCCCCACCCATTCTCCTTCAATGTAGAAATCAAACTTACAGTCCCCCCCCCCCAAATAACATTGCTCCAATTCCTGGGTGCAAACTTCTAATATATCTTTAAATGAATAGCAAGATTAGTTGATAATGATTGATATTATTATGTTACCACATTGTTGATGTAAAGGCAAAGATAACGAACAGTGATCAATCTAGTGAATCATAAATAGAAGTTGGGCAAACATGGACCACTGCACACACCAGAGGTGGGATCAGTGCCTAAGAGGAGTAAGCATCCTCTGTTGATCAGGTAAACGGAACAATCTAGTATATATGGATCTAGTAAATATTCTACCAAGCGCCTGTATTAGCTCATCACGAAAATACTGAAAGCTGGAAGGAAAAACTTCAGACGTATTGAGCAACAAATTTAACATATGCCAGAAGTCGTATAATCAAATATGGATTCTGAGAAAAATCTAAAGAACTTTCAACGTTCAAAATTTGAAATTACAGAACTTTTCTCAAATCAAAAACTTCAAAACGTAAGTCTTTTCAGCACTTTACCTGACCATTCCGCGCGATAAATTAAAGACTAGACTTTTTGACATCATAGACAGCTGCTTCTTCAACAAAAAGAGAAATGAAATATTCATATCTAGTGATCAGTCATTCAAAGAATAACTTGTTATACACTTTGATTCTACCACAAGTTGAAGTTGATGTTAAAAGATACTGAAGTCCTTCGTTGACAATATCATTGTGGTCTGTGGTGATCAAGTCTTCCAACAGTCTTTTGGAATTCTCATGAGCTCGGATTGTGACCTTTGTTAGCTGACCTATTTTTATATTATTATGAGACAGACTTCTGCACCTCAAGCTGTAGCTTTGATTCGATAATTAGATATATCGACGACATTTTACCTATCATTAAAATTATTTTTATTCATATGTCGATTCTATATATCCAGTGAGCTTGAAATGAAAGACGCCAAGTGTCTTCCACATTGCTTCGTATTTAGATATCTCTGTTGAACATAGACATTGACGACGGCAAACTAACAACTGAGCTTCAAGACAAACGGTCTTTCAGTTCTTTCATCGTCAGCTTCCATTATTTATGTGGCAATATTACATCATCACCTGCATATGGTGTTTATGTCTCTCAACTGATTAGATATGCACGAGTTTGTCCTGCGTACGATCAGTTTGTAAATCAGGGCAGGCTACTGATTAACAAGTTGATGTTGCTGGAGTTTCAACAGTCACTTTTAAAGGGCATGACCACGTTGTTCAAATATTTTGATTGCCAATTCAATGTTTACAGTGCTTGACTAAGGTATTTCTATGGGCAGAAATTTTTTTAACGTTATCTGTTGACTTCCAAGTGAGATACAACACTTACAATTCTTTGTTATGTAAACAAGGTCCGATGACGATCTGTTTCATACCCTTTGTTAGACTGTCATTTTCGTACTAGATTTGACGACGGTAACCCCGTTTACTTTGTTTCGACTACGGCTCACGGCGGTGTGACGCCCAGCAGAGATGCTTACTCCTCCATGGCACCTGATCCTGCCTTCGCTTTTGTCGGAGGTCCGTGTTGCCCTACACGCGATTTGTATATATGTTTTGGGACTATGATTACTTTTAACACATTGTTTACTTCGCCAATTTATATCTCATATTGTTTAAAAGTGGTCCGCCCGTTGAGTTACGCATCGGCTACACTTGTGTGTGCATCAATCAACGGGTACCAGTTTAGTTCCGACGATGGCTTAATTGATGCACTATGTCTCAACAGCTGCTTAAAATGTTACTTTTATACACGTAATTAAACTTTTGATTATGCTATTGGGTTTCGTTTCAAATTTGAAATGAATTTCTAAATTTTGATCGTTTCATTTTCTTCCAAGAGATAATTGTGTGTTATATCTGTGTGTTATATTTTTTTCTGATTAACATATTCTTAGAAGATTTAAGTCGTAATATACGGTTCACTTGTTTCTGCAATGTATAATGATAGGGCCTGGACTATTATGAGAGCGTTGACTCTAGTAATAAGTTTAGTTATGAATTATCAGGGCTTGACTCTTTTAATTGGTTATAGTCCAAATTGCTTCAATGTTGGTATTCGAGGGAAACTCCTTCTATCTCCACCCAGTCTTTGTACAACGGCGAGAAACACGGAGGGTTTTAAGCAAATATTTTA
Organism: Ostrea lurida; assembly: GCA_903981925.1. NCBI lineage: Eukaryota > Metazoa > Mollusca > Bivalvia > Ostreida > Ostreidae > Ostrea > Ostrea lurida. Next base: position 10,668 of record CAJDSM010038768.1, read on the forward strand.
GCAACGCACCAGGTCTTCTGCAAGGTACGTATTATATCCATTACTTTTTACTATATACTGAGGAAAAGAATACGAGTACAAAATATCAAATGTTAATATTTTTGTTTTAACATTGAAATAGTAAACAATTCCATTATGGCTAAATAACATTCCTAAATTCTTAAATGTATTTACAGCTACAAGGCACTTATTGTTGTACATTCACATCTCATTTTTCGAAATCTTTCACTATTTCTAGAATTAACAACCTTGTTTTAGGTACACTTTCATGAAAATAATTACAGAGTGCTTGTCATACTTAATTTTATAACCCTGAGGGAGTCTCAGATAGAATCGCCACGTATGTTGGCCCTTGCCGTGGTTTGTTTTTTGATATAGGATTGCTTAATTGAAAAATATCAAGTTTAAAACAAAATAAGATGTTGACAAATGCTGCAAGATGTTTTACTGAGTTCAAAATTGCCTTGTAATTTGAAACATGTTATAAAAGAAACGTTTACCAGTATTTTAACCTAAATGTAAACAATAACAAAGGATCGTGAGCTTTGTATCTCACTTGTAAATCGTCAACTGATATTCAGATTTTGCTGACCTTTAGAAATATTACAGTTAAGCATTTTAAACAATGAAAATGGGGGGGGGGATGGGAATGTTTCAGCTAAACCGTGTCACGTCCTTTTAAAAGAAAATGATATTTGAAATACAAGATAATTGCAATATCTATACTCCGTTTTGACTACGGATTGCTCTGTTTACCTGATCAAGACTATGGGTTCACGGCGGGTGTGACCGGTCAACAGGGGATGCTTACTCCTCCTAGGCACCTGGTAGCACCTCTAGTGTTTCCAGGGGTCCGTGTTGTCTTGTTTTTGTATTCTATTTGGGACTTACGAGATTGATCACTGTTCGTTATCTTTGCCTTTACAACGTTGACTTCTTTTAGATCATCCTATACAAATAGGCGAATGTAACATCGTGTTAAACGTAATCTTAGAAATTATTTTGATACTCAATAATACTCAAGTGTTTATGGTCTCTATTGAGGTGCATATAGTTCTTATCTGTATATATAGAGTATCTGTGATAATTTCATGTTGTATAATGTATGTTTTATATATGTATATATGCTAAAGACAAGACCACGATGTAAACTAGTTTGTAAACCTGTTTAGATAAAGGTAATTATTATCACGGGGATCGAACTCGGATCGCAGTGGTGAGAAGCAAGTGGCATAACCACTAGGCTACCTGGACACATTTGTGAGGAAAAAAAACCCCCATTTATAATTACATGTAAGCGCTAGAAGATTATTTTCCGTCATCTCATTTGATTTCAGCGGGTGACATTACATGTACATGTATATACAAAGTTTACATTATGAGAAATTTACAATATTTACTTTACAGTATATACTGGTACCCAGTAAATCTAAAATTACAACACATTAGAATAGGTCATCAGTAGCCTTGCTTGTGAATGAAACGTTTCCACAAATGAGACCATAAAAAACCGAGGCCCCGTGTCACGGCAGGTATGACACGATAAAGATCCCTCCTGCTCAAAGGCCTTAAAGGGGCATGGACACGTTCTGAGCTAAAAATGTTCAAATTTTAGATTTCCATTTTTAATATTTACAATGCTCACTTAGGGTATTCTAATGGTCTGCAAAAATTTGAATGTCATTTGTTGAGGTACAGCACATACAATTCATCACTATGTAAACAAAGCTTGAGTCATGTTTTCGTTTACCTACATTGAATATGCTAGTATACGTTCCGTTTAAAGCAGATTTTTCATATTACAAGTTCATTCTGAACACAATTAAACAGTTCCTAGTGATTCTCACATCTCACTTTGTTTTAAACATGGTATTTTCTGTGAAGCAATCTTTATGTAAACAAAACAAGGCTCGAGCCTTGTTTACATTGTGAAGAATGCAAGTGCAAGTATCCTTCTTGTAACTCAACAAATGACGTTCAAATTTTTGCTGACCATTAGAAATACCCTAAGTGAGCACTGTAAACATTAAAAATAGAAATCTAAAATTTGACCATTTTTAGCTCAGAACGTGGCCATGCCCCTTTAAACGCTGAGCATAGACCTGCATTTTGCAGCCCTTCACCGGCAACGGTGACGTCTCCATATGAGTGAAAAATTCTCAAACGGGGCGTAAAACAATATACAATCAATCAAACATGTATGTCATTACGCAACAGTGCACAGACGAAGTTCATAACGAGATGTCTGCGCACCGTTGCGTATTATCAAAACATGCAACTGACATGGAAGATTAATCAAAGGTTGTTGTTCATTTCCATTACAAGTACTAAAACTTCTTTTTATATCTATTTTGTAATAAGACATCATTATGTATTTATTATGTAATGATTGATTTGTGTTATGTTTTGTTCACACCAACAGACAAGTCAGGTTTAAATGAATAAATCTTGAGTAAATTTTAAGTGCAAAAAAAGTAAAGTTTAAAACACTGTAACTCAATAACAAGCACTATAACCCCATGTTTTGTTTTTAATCCCCCCACCCATTCTCCTTCAATGTAGAAATCAAACTTACAGTCCCCCCCCCCCCCAAATAACATTGCTCCAATTCCTGGGTGCAAACTTCTAATATATCTTTAAATGAATAGCAAAGATTAGTTGATAATGATTGATATTATTATTGTATACCACATTGTTGGATGTAAAGGCAAAGATAACGAACAGTGATCAATCTAGTGAATCATAAATAGAATACAGAAACAAGAGTTGGGCAAACATGGACCACTGCACACACCAGAGGTGGGATCAGGTGCCTAAGAGGAGTAAGCATCCTATGTCTTTTTGGTAAACGGAACAATCTAGTATATATGGATCTAGTAAATGTTCTACCAAGCGCCTGTATTAGCTCATCACGAAAATACTGAAAGCTGGGAAGGAAAAACTTCAGACGTATTGAGCAACAAATTTGACATATGCCAGAAGTCGTATAATCAAATATGGATTCTGAAAAAATCTAAAGAACTTTCAACGTTCAAAATTTGAAATTACAGAACTTTTCTCAAATCAAAAACTTCAAAACGTAAGTCTTTTCAGCACTTTACCTGACCATTCCGCGCGATAAATTAAAGACTAGACTTTTTGACATCATAGACAGCTGCTTCTTCAACAAAAAAGAGAAATGAAATATTCATATCTAGTGATCAGTCATTCAAAGAATAACTTGTTATACACTTTGATTCTACGCACAAGTTGAAGTTGATGTTAAAAGATACTGAAGTCCTTCGTTGACAATATCATTGTGGTCTGTGGTGATCAAGTCTTCCAACAGTCTTTTGGAATTCTCATGAGCTCGGATTGTGACCCTTTGTTAGCTGACCTATTTTTATATTATTATGAGACAGACTTCTGCACCTCAAGCTGTAGCGTTTGATTCGATAATTAGATATATCGACGACATTTTACCTATCATTAATAATTATTTTTATTCATATGTCGATTCTATATATCCCAGTGAGCTTGAAATGAAAGACGCCAAGTGTCTTCCACATTGCTTCGTATTTAGATATCTCTGTTGAACATAGACATTGACGACGGCAAACTAACAACTGAGCTTCAAGACAAACGGGGGTGCTTTCAGTTTCTTCATCGTCAGCTTCCATTATTTATGTGGCAATATTACATCATCACCTGCATATGGTGTTTATGTCTCTCAACTGATTAGATATGCACGAGTTTGTCCTGCGTACGATCAGTTTGTAAATCAGGGCAGGCTACTGATTAACAAGTTGATGTTGCTGGAGTTTCAACAGTCACTTTTAAAGGGGCATGACCACGTTTTGAACTAAAAGTGTTCAAATATTTGATTGCCAATTTCAATGTTACAGTGGCTTGGACTATAAGGTATTTCTATTGGTCAGAAATTTTTTTAACGTTATCTGTTGACTTCCAAGTGAGATACAACACTTACAATTCTTTGTTATGTAAACAAGGTCCGATGACTGATCTGTTTCATACCCTTTGTTAGACTGTCATTTTCGTACTAGATTTGACGACGGGTAACCCCGTTTACTTTGTTTCGACTACGGGCTCACGGCGGGTGTGACCGCCCAGCAGAGGATGCTTACTCCTCCATGGCACCTGATCCTGCCTCGCTTTTGTCGGAGGTCCGTGTTGCCCTACACGCGATTTGTATATATGTTTTGGGACTATGATTACTTTTAACACATTGTTTACTTCGCCAATTTATATCTCATATGTTTTTAAAAAAGTGGTCCGCCCGTTGAGTTACGCATCAGCTACACTTGTGTGTGGCATCAATCAACGGGGTACCAGTTTAGTTCCGACGATGGCTTAATTGATGCACTATGTCTCAACAGCTGCTTAAAATGTTACTTTTATACACGTATATTAAACTTTTGATTATTGCTATTGGGTTTCGTTTCAAATTTGAAAATGAATTTCTAAATTTTGATCGTTTCATTTTCTTTCCAAGAGATAATTGTGTGTTATATCTGTGTGTTATATTTTTTTCTGATTAACATATTTCTAGAAGATTTAAGTCGTAGATATACGTGTCACTTGTTTTCTGCAATGTATAATGATAGGGCCTGGACTATTATGAGAGCGTTGACTCTAGTAATAAGTTTAGTTATGAATTATCAGGGCGTTGACTCTTTTAATTGGTTATAGTCCAAATTGCTTCAATGTTGGTATTCGAGGGAAACTCCTTCTAGTCTCCCACCCAGTCTTTGTACAACGGCGAGAAACACGGAGGGGTTTTAAGCAAATATTTTAGCAACGCACCAGGTCTTCTGCAAGGTACAGTATTATATCCATTACTTTTTACTATATACTGAGGAAAAGAATACCGAGTACAAAAATATCAAATGTTAAATATTTTGTTTTAACATTGAAATAGTGAAACAATTCCATTATGGCTAAATAACATTCCTAAATTCTTAAATGTATTTACAGCTACAAGGCACTTATTGTTGTACATTCACATCTCATTTTTCGAAATCTTTTCACTATTTCTAGAATTAACGACCTTGGTTTTAGGTACACTTCTCATGAAAATAATTACAGAGTGCTTGTCATACTTAAGTTTATAACCCTGAGGGAGTCTCAGATAGAATCGCCACGTATGTTGGCCCTTGCCGTGGTTTTGTTTTTTGATATAGATTGCTTAATTGAAAATATCAAGTTTAAAACAAAATAAGATGTGACAAATGCTGCAAGATGTTTTACTGAGTTCAAAATTGCCTTGTAATTTGAAACATGTTATAAAAGAAACGTTTACCAGTATTTTTAACCTAGATGTAAACAATAACAAAGGATCGTGAGCTTTGTATCTCACTTGTAAATCGTCAACTGATATTCAGATTTTGCTGACCTTTAGAAATATTACAGTTAAGCATTTTAAACAATGAAATGGGGGGGGGATGGAATGTTTCAGCTAAAATCGTGTCCACGTCCTTTTAAAAGTAAAATTTATATTTTGAAATACAAATATTGCATATCTATACTATTAGATCAACAGAGTCAAAATATTGGGTGTCGGTCTTTTTAATTCGTTGTGACTTGTTCACCGAACATCTACTTATTTATGCCATCAGTGTACAGTTCCAGCGGAAGTTTAACGTCTTTGGAGGATTTCGGGAGGAAATGGGGGGGCTCTACTCGGAACATCGCACGCCGTTCCGTCCTTGGTTCTAAATCTATTTAACAAAGATCGACTTCCGTTATTGACGAAGTAGAGATTTCCAATACTCCCGCGCTTGCATTGACAATTAACAAAGCTCAAGGACAGACAAACATTGTGTAAAATCGGCGTCAAACTTTCAAAACTCGTCTTTTCACACGGTCCATTATATATGTAAGACTTCCCAGAGTCCGCCAACTTGATGCAATTTATCACTATTTTGCCCTCCCCAGATTTTTTTTATTGTCGAAGACCATTACACATAGAATATTGCTTACGAAGGCTATACTTTTCACCGTTCAACTCAAAATCCGGGGGGTCAGAATGGGTCACATTAATCTATCAATGGTTAGACAATTTGACATCCTATTATATCAATGTCCGCTGGAATTCATCCTCTAGTAAATATTAAATCAATAGCTCTTGGGTCAGGGATTCAGGCTCTAAAGCGAAAACAATATGGCTATATAATAAAACTATAATATCAATTCATAGTAAGTATTTTTCTCTACATCCATAAAACTAAATGTATGATTGTGATGTCCACGAAGCTTTCTGCCTAAACTATTAAATCAATGGATTCTGGGTCAGGGGCTCAGGTCCTAGGGTGGGGCCAATATGACCATATAATGAAAATGTATTCAATCTTAGAAAATCTTCTTTACTCATATCTTATGATGGTTGAGAAAAAACTAAGTGCATGGTTATGATGTCCATGAAGCTCTCTACCTACATTGTGAACTTCATGACTCATGGATTTGGGGATTCAGGCCCGTGGGCATGACCAATATGGCTACATGAAACGGAGTAGGCCCACGAAGGGTGAAANTTGGATTTGGGGATCCAGGCCCGTGGGCGTGACCAATATGGCTATATGAAACGGAGTAGGCCCACGAAGGGTGAAAATGGTAAAAATTAAAGTGAAATTTAACCAAATTATTTTCTGTACAAATGATAGTATGTGTATGAAAGTGTATCAGGATGGTAAAATTTTTGGCGTTTTGCATTGGTTTAAAACTAAGATCTATTGCCCCAAACATCATGAAAAATACAAGAATTTGTTTAAAATCACAAAATTTTTGTGATAAAAAGTGCAAATTCGATGTAGCGCACAGATGTTATCAAAATTCTAACCTTCCTGGTATCATATTCAAGCCTGTGCTCTATATATACAAATGGTTATTTTAAGCACTTTCTTGTATTTCATGACTTTCCAAAATGTTTGGTGCATTAGATCTCAGATACACCAGTGCAAAACGTTTACCACTCTGATAAACTATCGCGGATAGACTATCAGTTTTGCAGAATTTTACGTTAATTTTTACCATTTCACCAGGCCGATTTTCACCTTTTGATGGGCATACTCCTTAATGATTATGGTTTGTTTTTCTTCTCTATTTTCAGTCAATGGAGATACATTAAATGCATGGATATTATGTTCGTCATTTCCTCCTATTAAATTTGTAAATTTCAAAATCCATGGATTCGGGGGTGGGGGTTAGAAATAATATTATGCTTCATACTGCCTCTTTTTCCTCCTCTGTAATTGAATATAGGAATTGTATGGATATATTGAAAGAATGTGCACAAAAACAGTTTCTCCGCATTGGTGGGTGTAGTCGGTCGACAGGGGATGTTTATTTCTCCTAGGCACCGAATTCCACCTCTGGTATATCCAGGAGTCCGTATTTGTTCAACTCTCAATTTATATGAGTTATTAAATTGATCAATGTTCTTTTCATTAATATGAGACTGTCTGTAGGGGCTATTCTACTCAAATGACCGTTAAGGCCCATGAGCCTCTAAATTATTATAAACACAAAGATCTTTTATAAATTTTTTTACTATTTTTACACAAGATATAATTTGTATCTACATAAAATCGTGATTGTCATAGCCACGAAACCACACACGGAAGCGAGAACACCAAGATTTAAAAAAAAACCAACACTATCACCATTTTGACATATGTTAATGATAAATCAATTNAGTGACTCGCTTCTGACCTGATTTTGGCGATAGAGTTCTGTAATGTTTATTTATGGTCCGTCTGTGTATAGGTAAGTCGGCTGTCAATATTGGCCTTTTCCCCGCGGAC
>CAJDSM010038770.1:2150-15354 GCA_903981925.1 Ostrea lurida
AAAAAGAAGAGAGAGATTGGTAATTCTACTTGTCAATCACTTAACTTAAATATTATTGTGACAGTTACAATAATACCCCTCTCTCTCTTTGGTTTGACAAGGGATGCAAAATCATGTACTCTAGTCTTGATCGTAGGGAGCAGAATAAATGAAGGTATCCTCCCCGCGCGCGCCCCCCACCCGGGTAGGGTCCCCCACCCTTTTCGGATGGTGGCGTAAAGACCGACGTCGTTGTAACAGCGGTGTGGCATCCGATTAAGTCCTTCCTTGTTCAAAGCCTAAATATGCAGGGGGTCATGCCTTCACCGGCAATGGTGGCGTCTTCTATAGGAGTTGGGAGTGTAAGCATATACAGCCCACCAACAATCATAGGTGATCTGCCTCGAGTTAGAGTAGTTCCTCTTCTAATGGCGTCTAGCTATAACTTCTAGAAACAATAGGCAACTCACTACATTGATATTACTGTACGACTCATTGCGAGTGTCTACGAAATGAACGTAACATCGCTTTTCGACCTAGGATGTTATGCGCTTCAACGCCGCCTGCCGTCGTTGGGCAGTCTTCTCAAAGCCGAGGACTGGCCCCTTCACCGACATTGTCACCTAACGGACGCACTTCCAGATACCCGCTCCTTTCGTTTTCGGGTAATGAACTCTTATCAAACCGATCAATTCGCGTGCCATCATCACGTTACATAGCTGATATAAAAAAATAAAATTTATCCACATCCCACAGATTTCTACACACACAATTAAACGTCACTCACCATGGCGCCAGGATACGGAAAGGGTAATTTTGGGGAGCCCACGAGAGAAGACGTGGCGTGCGAAACAAGGAGGAGAGAGGGGCGGGAGAAAGCGAGAGACCGGGGGGCCGTGCGGGTAGGGATAAAGTGATGAGAGGGGCGGGAGAAGACGCGAGCAAGAGGGGGCCCGGGAGAAGGATAGAGCGCGGCGGGAGAAGAAGGAGGAAAGATCTGTCCAACAAGGACCCCAACTTCATCTGTGTCAGTGATGATAAGTTTTTACAGAGGTGAAAAACGAACTAGAAAAGCAGATGTTAAATGTAACTTCAGAATTACTGGCAAAAAATCTTCGGATAAAACGCAATATTTTCAACCATCTTTCTTTAACTCTCTCGATCATTTGAAAAAAAAAGAAAGATTTAAAACAGACCTCACTCTTTGAGTCTTGAAATTAAGTGTTGTTTTTCTTCTAATACAATATTCCAGCACTATTCAGTACAAGCAATCAGTACTTTGATTTATATCTGTATTGTAAGAAGATTCAGATGGTGAATTGATATTACTGTATTTCCACTAACTTTTTTGTTTACAGACCAACAGGACTCAGACAAATCTATACTATTTAAATTAACGGGGTGAAAATTTTCTATTCGACTTTCCGATGAGCCGATAATCGTAAAATAATATTTACGGTATTGATATAGGGTTGAATGCATATAGGATGGTTGATGCAATCGCAAGATGGGTACTATGAAAATTTCTCCTAAAGCAATTTAGGGGATTTTTTAATTGCTGAAGGTTAATTAACGAATCCAAAATATCCTTGACTATCCGTACTTGCAAAGTTGATCGTTCCGCTATTTTTTTTTATTGGTATACTAGTAGCATGCGCGGAAGTTCAGACACAGCACGACAAACCAAATAGCTTTTAGGGACGGAATCCAGGAATACTTCCATGAAAGGGGTGTCAACATTTTGTTGTACATTATTCGCAAATTCATTTTAACTGTTAGTAGTCTTCCAGGGAAGACATTGTCGCCTGCCACTACTAATATTCATTGAAAAAGTACTTCGTCATCTAATACGTATACGAATCATTTGCAAACAAAGAAATATACCCAGTAAATTATATTAATATTTTGTGTCAGAATTCAGTTCTGTTCGAAACAAGTATTACCAGAAATGACAATGCATATTCAACATGAATGGAATTATGATGCAAAGATGAAATGGCCCTAGAGCATGTCCTAATTGTGAGGTTCTATACTGAAAATAAAGACAGGATTATTTAATTTCAAGGTTCTTCAGGCCTCAGTCATTATCTTTGTGAAATTGGTTCATTTTAAAAAAATATATACTGTTACAATCAAAACAGAAGTGAATTGTGCAAAGATTGAAAACTACGTACACGATAAACAGTTCTCCGATACTATGCCTGTGCCAAATAAATCAAGATCTGGCCTGTGTGTTCCTGCAAGGATAAATTGTGAAACAGAAATTTAACCCATGTGAAAAAATATCTACAGTCGTAACAGGAAGTGGATCATGTGGCACGATCTGGTAACTGCTGTTTACACCGATTACAGTCGTCCATACTGAATGGCAATTGCAAATATTATCAGGAAGCGCCACAGAGTCGTTTCCATGGGGGATAAATGTGACACGAAATGTGCCATGTTCAAATATTAACTGAGATTGGCGTAACAGGAAGTTGGATCATGCCGCAACAGAAATTGGAAACTAGCACGTTAACAAAAAAAAAAGATCAAGTCTCCATACTGATGCCTCTGAATGCCAAAACATCACGAAGCCTGCCCTGTGCATGGTTCTACGAGAAAAAATGTGACAGGAAATAGTCATATTTAACATAATTATCTAAGTCGGTCAAACAGGAAGTTGACTCTGCGGCCAATGGAAACTACGTTAACACACAGAATACAGTTCCTCATTACCCTGACGCTCTCTGTGCCAAACAGTCATATATTCTGGCTCTCCATAGTGGGTATTCCTGAAGAAAATGTGTTACAGAAATTTGTCCCATTGTTTTAAACACTATTCTTAATCGCGTCAACAGGAAGTGGACCATAGCGGCAGATTGGAAACCTGTGAATTACACCGATACAGTTGTCCATACTAGATGCACTCATGTAGGGCCAAATTATCCAGGTTCGGGGGTTTTAGCCACTTTTCTGGATGGCTCCTATGTGGTTTCTGATGAAATTGTGACATGAAAATTTTCGGTGACGCCGACCACCGACTGACGACGCCACGACGGCAGACGACTAAAAGTGATCCCCATATATGTGCCCTCCGCTAACCGCAGCCTAGGCGACGACAATAAAAGGGGGGTTCCGAACTTCTCCCCCCCCTCCTCGGACCCCCACGTGATGTATGTATATTAAACCAACTTCAAAACTTATAGGAACTAACAAGAAAATGCAACTTCTCATCTTCGAGCACAAGGCTGCAATGACGTGACTAATTATTATGTTCCCGCCATAAGATATGGCACTGCTTCAAGCCAGCTGGAACCATGAAAAATGTTATGATCAATCGATTGTTTGCGGACTTTATCGAAATGCAATCTTAAATTTTCATTTTGCCATTTTGACTTCGTTGCTCGTAACAACTGACATATCAGTGGCAGCCTGCATATTGGCGAAATGAACACAATGCAGAACAAGAAGTTAAGGTGCAGCCCAACATGGAATAGACTTGAAATGTTAATACCCGATCCTCCCGCATCACATTCGTGCCCACCCCTCAATAGCAGGCCACAAATATTACCGCGTTAATCTCGATATCCCGAAGTAATACAAATACTGGATTGTCAGCAATATAATCACCATTTTGAGCAAGTGGGATATACCAACTCCCCACCATCCGCAACGCAGACTGCAATGCCTTGCGACCTATATACGTCCCCTCACAATCAGTGCGGATCCAAATTTTGTCGAATAGGGGGGGTCCGTTGAAAATATGATGGTGAGTTAATATTAATTGTTTTACCGTCCCACTGAACTGAGATATTTCCCCCATATGGAGCACGTCACTCAATGCCCGGTGAAGGGTGTCAATTTATGGCTATGCTCGGCACTCCAGGAGCCTTTGCGAGCAGGAGGATCTTTTTCGTGCCACACCTGTGTGACACGGGACCCTCGTTTTCCGGTCTCATATCGAATGACCGCCACCCATTCAAAGCAGTCGCCTTCTTCGACACGCCAAGCGGGATGCTGAGGCCTATTTTAACCCTGGATCCTCTCGACGGCGTTTCCGTTTGAAAAGGTGGGGAACTACTAAAAAGCTTAAGGTCTTGTTGGTGGAAGCCCTGGGGAAGTTTCATCGGGTACAGGGCTTTTTAGAGTAGAGATTAAGTTGCTATAACTGATAACATGTTAGGAACATATACACAAATTCTTTAGAATGTCTACAAATTTAAAAAGTCCCCCCCACCTCCCAGCACACACATTCAACTGTTCTTATCATCCTTTTTTCAACATAATTTGCAAAGCGCCACCCCACCACCACCACCACCACATGAAATGATTTTTTGTTTTAGAATTCTTACACCCCCTTCCCCATCTCAGTTTTTCTATTCATCGTTTTTTATTATTATATATTGTTTAGCTTGTCCAATTATTTGATGTGCCGCACCCCCCCCCCCATCTTTCGGCAAGCCAAGGGTTTACGACCCCTCCGCTTCTCTTACACTTGGCTACCCCCCCACCTCCCCACCCCCACCTCATTCAAAGACAGTCTCTTACGTCCTCCTGTCCTTGGTCCTGAAGAAGGAATTATATGATAATGTTATTCACGGGATGACTTACATTAGATCTCTTAATTCGAGTTAACATGTGATTTCGGTATTATGGTTTATTTTGCAAAAATCAGAAAGTATGGAGGCTCGATTTAATGTCCTAGTAAATCCTGGCAAAGCAGTTCGTGTTGTATAGCCTTAATGTAATCTAAAAAACAACTCACCTCTGCATCAGTTGCACAAATAAAATCGAATAATTACAGTCTAACCATATATTGACAAGCATTTACTGGTCATATAACCAAACATTACACATGATATGGATTAAAAAGCTGAGGTAATCTAACTAACAAAAAAGTTGTTAAGCCTGGGACGATGGACAGACAACGGGCGGGAGAAAGGTGAGCGTGGGGGCGGCGCGAGATAAGAAGAGGGGGCGGGAGAAAGAGAGAGGCGGCGGAGAAGGGAGAAGAGGGCGGCGGCCAAGGGTAGAAAGCGGACCCCCCCCATTTCCACCCCTCCTCACTGTACGGACCTGGAGCGCCCAATTTAATAACGATGAAATATCAAATATTTGATCAACATATGATTTGCAATCAATGGTCATCATAGCAAGTGGGGTTCTTTCACATGCAATAAGACGTTCAACACTAATCTCCGCGAGTTCAGGCGTAGCTTTGCTGGGTCTAGCCACAAGGTCACAATAACGCAAACCACCAGATCAAGTATTTATTCTCTATCTCGTACCTAATATTTGAAAAAGGTTAACAGACTAATGAATTATAGCGAATATACGTCTGTTCATACACAGTTTATTCCGGGGGGTTGCCCACTTGGTGCATCATACGGCGTAGTTTTACTGCAGATTTATACAACAAAATTCAAAGAATCAAAGTTACAGATACAGTTACATAAGGCCATCGTAAAGGAATTATCGTACTTTTTTGCTCTCGTAAAATTGGCGGTCAAAGGGAACGTAACTTAGTAAAGGGTATGATAGGGTATGCTGTCCCGCCTCGACAATTTAACTCACTCTACTGTGCATGCGTTTGGTGAATCCGGGAGTTACTGCTTTTCCATACTTTGAACGTGGTCATCTAGTCGCAGAGGTGTTGGGGGGTGGGGGTGGGGGGGGTACGAACTCGCGACCTCCTGTTCAAGCGAACGCTTCAACCACTGAACACTATTGCGACCGTTTACATCAATAACTGATATGGAACAAGAGTTGTCAGAAGACCAAACCATAACTCTCCGGGAACAGATTACTCTACGTAATCATCCCCTCTTTAGGTTGATAAAGGGTTAGTTATGAAAAGTAGGCTCAATGGTTATAATAACATGGAAGACCCACTCCGATCAAAAGACCATCAGACGAAAAATAAGACTCAGTCTATTGATTACTTATATTTAAATTTATAGTTTTTAACAAAAATAATCAAATGGCACACAGAGTATGAAAAATTTAATTTTTTTTATAAAAATTATTTCAAAAGTTTAAGTTGGATTGAAAGGATAAGAAGAGAAATGGCATATGCAGCGGCCCCCACTATATTATATAAAAAAATGAAATTTCTTGTTACATGTTTAAATTAACTGATCAGTCATCCGAACATTTGTAACTTTTATTGATTTAAATGCTACATGACGTATAAATTCGCCGCAAAACGATATAGTTAGGCCAAGTTCAAGCTTGGGGAGATTCTCCCATCAGCATTTCTCATAGGCATTGCCCCGCCCCAACTTTCACAACGCAAGAAACTAAATTCGATGGGACCATACGTTAAGGATTCAGGCTGTGTTGACATATCATTAACACGACTTTTAAATTCGTACAAGGCGACTACCGTATGTTAAATCGCCGATACTTTTAAAAAATAACTTGGGAAAATATTCTCCATAGCACCACTTCCATTGGAAACCAGATTTGAACTCCATGACCTACCTTGAAACCCGTGGGTATCCGGGTAGAAAGGCCCCCACATCCCTGCGTGTCCGATAACGAATGACGGCGCACTCAAATGGGACGTGTCATAAATATCGCAATGAAGACCCGCAAAAAAACTAGGTCCCGTGATCAACAAGCAGGTGCTGGCACGAAAAAGATCCCATGCCCTGCTCAAAGCCCTGAGTGAGCCGAGCATAAGCCTAATTATGCAGCCTTCACCGGCATTGGTGACGTCTCCATATGAGTGAATATTCTCGGCATGGGACGTAAAACAATAAATTAATCAATCAATCAATAATGCAATTTCTCGCTCTTATACTACACGAATTGCTGCCCTTGCATTCCAACACGCTCCGCTAAGGATTCATCTTTAGATTTAGACGGTACGCCTTATCATCTAGCTCTATACAAATGACTGATCACACGATGATTCTGACATGCAGTTGTCCGCTTTCATAGTCTTTTTGAAGCAACGTTCGTGATTTTTTAAAAAGTGTCTTCGACTATATAATTTATTTACCAACACACTAAATCTATCCTTGATAAATTGTATTTAGATAATGTATTAACTATTTAGAATATACCATGCTAGTTTTCAAAAGACAATTCGCTAGCCAAAGGGTTTCGCGTCCATTCCGCTCCCCGCAATGGAGCGGGGTGCAACCGAAAACTTTGCTAGCGCAGATCACAAATCTGTGTTTTCTAACAAATAAGTTTACAATTATTGCAAGAAGTGCATATGCACTAGTATTGATATATATTATTCATTCAAATGAATTCCTACACATGCAGGCCATGCAGTTAACCCAGTGTTAAACATGCAATCAAAAATCATTCATTTATCATTCTTGAAGATTAGGGATATATTTTGTGCAAATTTGTGGTGATATTATTAGGTATATAATCAAATTAAAAATATATATCCATCGAATTAAAATCCGTGTGGAGATTGTCGTTTGGTTCTATGTTTATTTACAAACGGAATCGCTTGCGGTCTAGAATCGTTTAGACCGCCCCTTCCTTTTATCATTATTATTGAAGGCAATGAAATTACAAAGACTTGACGAAACTAGCCCGGTATGGAGTTTTAGAATCAGTCGACTTTTTCAAGCATTCCACATGAACAATAACAAAAGGGAACTATCAAAAGTTATCAGCAAATCATTCTTTGATGGCGTTTATGCTAAAAATTCTACCTTTAGTGTAAGTAGTTTGAAGTTTGTAGTCAATGTAAAAAGGGGCCAAGCGCATTATGGAGACTGCACTTCATCCGACAGTTAATGTTTGAGACCTTTCTCAAATGAAATACAGGTTAAAGTTTTTGAAATAGGTCATTGTGTCAAAAAGTCTTCAACTGCAAAAAAAAATCTAACATTATGGGGAAGATGATTTTAAAATGAACTGACACACTCTCTGCTCCGAAACGAGCAGTGTTGACCACGTGCTGTCTCAATCAGCATGCTGCGGGCTAAGAATTGCTCCAACTGTGCATAATAACTACGTCTTCAAAATAACCTATGCACAATGACTTTAGTCCTGGCATGTCTTGAAAGCTAAAATACTTACCGAAGCCATTGATCTTCTCTTCTCATCTCGGCGTGACAAAAGGCCTAACACAAATGTCCGTCATTATTATTTTTATATTTTTTCGGCTTATTCAGGTATCACCGAATTTTGGAACGGTACAAACTGCAATGCTAAAGTCTACCGTCTCAAAATCTCGGTGATAACCTGAATCAGCGCGAAAAAATATAAAGCATATTTCTTTCATTTAATTTCAATATTACACCGACAAACAAGTTCAATCACGACTTTTAATTGTTGGATTATTTTTTTGAACCATGACCTCATATAACCTAATAATGAAATCATCGCGGCAATAATGACAGTCCAAGTGAACGTGAAACACATGTAATCTAAGAAAACAGAAAATAATTAGACCTGGGACAACAATTATTCCCACTCCGTTCCCAAATAGCGCTGTATTTGAGATTAAACAGCCGATAACTGGGCCCCATCGCTATAATATGAACGAAAGAGTTCCCCTTTTTAAGACACGGTGGCTATTTTATAGCCGCCTGTCCTAATGCTATCGTTCCTGAGCGGAAGTGGTATAATACACGCGGACCACTAGCGGCGGAATTTGCTATGCAGAAGAATAATCTAGTGTTTTGTTAGTGCAATGAATAAGTAAGCAGGAAATACTTAGAATAAAAAATTCCCATTGTAACACTTCGAAGGACATGCAAGTTTATGTTTTTGATAGCGTAGGGCTAGAAACAGTCGCGCACGTGTGTGAATGCCACCTTGAATCTGAAAGCCTGCCTGTGTCGTCTGGTGGAATTGTTTTCGTGTGTCACACGGAGGATTCACTGTTAGCTACAATTCCACGATTCATCAAATATTCATGAGATATAAACTGGCGTTGTTATCAACAGTGCATGCGCACGTGCACTGGAGTTCATTCACTACGACGATCATTGAAAACAAATCGGTAATGTCCCTAACGGCAGTAATTTGCAGGGCAGAATTAATAAACCACTGGAAAATTTTAACATCCGTTTCAAATGTGGACATTCAATGAAGATATACTGATCTTCTATGGGGCATTCCTTGATTAACCAAAATAAATAAATACAAACCAGCGAAAATAAAAAAAAACAAACATTGATAGAATTATTTACACATCGACAAGTAATAAAGTTCTATAGTAAAATACAATATTCATAATGGAATGTAGACAAAGAAATTACCAACAGCTCGGAGTGTTGTACGATAGCAAAGCGCGATCAGAAGACGAAAATGTGGCTAGCAGTGCCGAGAGGTAAAGCGAAGATGAGGGACGAACAGGGAAAATAAGTCTAATTGTTCAGAATACATATAATAGCTTGAGAGAAAGGTATATACGTTCAAACTCTACATAACTTCACATGACCGTTTAACCTTCTCTGCCTTCCCGACTGTGTAAGGATTCATTTTCGGATACAAGCAAAGCCTGCAATTAATTAAAATCAACCTTCAAAATTACATACAGTGTGACATCGAGAAATTCGTTATGCTATTTATAATTTATATATTTATAGTATCTGTTCATTTGAAGGGCTTGTGGTGCATTATAGCAACTGCAAGAAGTCGTGATTCTGAACAGCTATCTTCCCATGTCATTTTTTAATTCTAATCATGTGATGGCTGCTACGCATGCTTTGTATTAGTTTAATTATTAGCTTGTCTTCACCTGATTAATCAATGTTAGATGTAAAGTGACTCGACCATTCCTTGTAATGTAACACTATATTCGGCTTTGTAAGCAGCGATTTTAGTCAGTCTCTAATAACTTGAGCGAGAATAAGGACCAGAAGGTAAATACCCGAATTTGTAACTTAAAAGGGATGTGTTTAGTAAGTTGAAACATGCGCGGGTCGTCTAGTGTGATCTTGATGAATCCATCGTCCTGTCCACTCGACGTGATGCAACTCACTGTATATTCACATCAACTTATTTTAAAAGTTTAAGCATTTGTTTTACTTTTCTCATATGGCCTAAATGTACAAATATAACACTGTATTCCTTTTGTTCAAAGATCTTACTTATCGGTGATATATACTGAGTAAAAATAGTTATAGCAACTTTTTATATTTACAACTTGTCTAAAAATTTCACAAATGTACATAAAAAAACATAATAAAAATAAAAAATAATAATAATAATTAAAAAATCTAAACAATGGCTATGTCTGTACAGCTAGATGTTTCAAGCTTAATTTTCTATTAAACGTTAAATTTTCATTATTTTATTTCAGTATAAACCAAACGATAGTCTTTCGAGAATGTCAACGTTTTCGAAATTCAAGGATTAACTCTCACAGTAACAAATTATCGCAAAGTAGAATAAACATCATTTTTATCCTCAGATAGGCAATTATCAATAGCAAAAGCGGACATTTTTTGATAAGACACTATTAGCACAATGATCCATAAGAGGATTTTTGAAAAACATTTTAAATATAAACTATGACTTTTTAAATTATTCTTCCCCATACTCAATTACTTTCTTCTAGTCCCACGTAGCGATAACTGACAATAGGGAAAAGCAATGCTTAGTCGTTTAAAGTTGATGGTGTATTCAAACGAAAATCGTCCATCAAAATCATTCAAAGGAGTGATATATGCTAATCATTTTGCCTCTGAAAGCGTATATATAAATTGTTTAAACTTTGTATGCTAATTTTTTTTTACTCAGCTATATTTATGAAAAAACGGCGATGTTTACGCAGGGAATCACTATAGCAGAGTGTCTGCTTTTATGGTAGCTCCTTCGCCAAAACGCTCAACATTTTTTTAAATTAAACAATTCTTCGTAATTAATATCTATCATGCAGAAGACCCAGCCAATGGAAAGAAATAATTTTCTGGGCAATTGTGAGCAATCTCCTATTGGCGACACAACATGCGAGTCGAGTGGAAGAAGATTGGACTTTATAAAGAAGGCTTTGTTTTGGACATATACTTTGATACATGAACAGTTCAAGATTTTGTGCGACATATCTCAGAATTCTCACATATTGAAATGGAAGCCACTAATCGTGGAAAGGCTTCCTTTCCCAGTGAAGCTTCATACTGTACATGGGTGTGAATGTTGTCAAGATTTGAAGTTTGTAGTCGAATATTGCCATTTCATAAGCCCAATCACCAAACTTCCATTGACTTAATTCTTGGGATAGTCATTCTGTAGACATGATAGGTATCCGTTACAGTGTTCATTTTGTTGTAAATGTGATCTGATAGATTTTTTTTTATGTTTACTGGATGCCTTATAGCGATGATGCATGTACTGCTTGTACATGTAAATGTAAAAGTATTTTGGTAGACTGTCCTTCAAAAATTTACAACTATAACAAAGGAAACACTATTTCTTTAATGTTACAAAATGAAATATTTTATGTTGACTTTTTTTTCCAAATCCAAGCCACCGTCTATCAGTACTGTCAGTACTTTGATTATATTTTACAACAGTGTCTATAATTGATGGCGTGTACACTATTTTGTGTCTGCGTTAACTAAATAATGTAAACATGCAGAAATATCGTACATAGTGAACGGAAATTAATGTGTCCTAATTCATTAAGGGCTTTAGAAATATCAAGATCTACCATTGAAAATTCTTAATATACAGAGAGGACGTGTATTTATTCACACATGATAAAAATCGGGAACACAAGTCTTGACAGCAGATGAACATGTATACCCCCCGACTGTGTGTCGATGTACTGACACTGCTGTGACCTTTGTTTGTTTTTTCCCCACATGGTATGGGTGCATTAACTGAGATCCAAAGTAACATTAATGCTAGAAAGTGTTTACAAAAATCTGGACAGTAATTTTCATGAATAGCGATAGTGCCCAGGCAGTCTGGGAGCTCCATTAACTTCATCGAGCGAAAGTCAGTAAACATTCATTACTAATAACAAATTAATAATCTAATTTAAGCAAGATGCGTCCAGTACAAACACCGGATTTAAATATAGATCTAAACATTTGAATACACTAGAAACCCGTGTCTATTTCATAAACTTTCAAATTGATCTTGTGACGGAAATTGAGACAGCGTTGGAAATTTACATGATATCAGAAGACCTATGTTATAATTCAATACCAAAGGCGACTAAAGGAGGTATATATCAGAATGAAAGGAAATTTGACTAAATATCGAGGTAAGACTTTAATTCTATTCGCAGCAAGTAGCTTTCAAACGTCACTAAGTGGTTGTATGCGTTTCGTGGTAGCCATTTTAAAGTGGCGATTAAAGAGGTTCTAGGGTGAGGTTTAAAGTGAGTCAAATTTTTTGGGAAGTGTTATTTTGATTTCTACATTGAAAGAGCATCGGGAATTAAAAAAGAAAAATTTGGGTTTTCATGCTTGTTTTCGAGCTACAGTGTTATAAACATGAACCTTTTGCACTTAAAATTTGACTCAGAATTAAATTCATTTAACTCCATTCGTCTCTATTCGTGTGTAAACAAAACATAAGGAATACAGATCAAATCATTAACGTAAAATAGATACATAATTAATGTCTTCTTTGCAATACAGATATAAAAAAAAAGATGTTAATACTTGTAATGGAAATAAATAATGACCTTTCTGCACTTGATATACGGAAAAACTCACTGATATCGAATTTCAGAGTTAAAAAAATACATTTAGTAGTGATGTCAATTTTCTTGAAATTCACGTATATTCTAGAGTTCTTGTCTCAAAATTAAAAATGGAACTTTCAAAAAGTAGAGGATTTCGGTTCAAATTTTTTAAAATATTGGCCAATAAAAACCTGATTTTTGCCCAGAATTTCGAGTAAATTGAATTGGACTTTTTAAAGAATTGTATTCTGTTTGGAAAAATACTTCAACAAAATAATAAATAACATATTTGGACTAGTTCCCAAGTCTCATCTACTTGTATCATTAATTTTAAAACTGTAATATACGAATAGGGGTATAAAAAATAGAAGGTATATTGAATAAAAGAAACTGTAAAATCATGCTTTTTGATTAATCAATCCATCCGCCACAAAATATAGTCCCTACTAAACCCTTTCAAATCTGAATTGACCACAAAATTTTTCAACTGGACAGGGTTAAGCTGTAAATGTGTAATATGTTTGCACCGATGGAGTCAGTATTGAACCAGTAAATACTTTAGTGATAGCGTCTGCGCAATTGTTCGCCGTTTTTTTGGCCAATATTTTAAAAATTTGACCG
>CAJDSM010038773.1:0-32389 GCA_903981925.1 Ostrea lurida
ATAAAATTATTACTCATTATAACTATGACAACCCTATTTTTTGCGTTTTGTCATATTGCCCTAATAATGAAACATATCTATATGTAATTTTAACACACGATTATCTTTATTGCAGAATATCAGCAGTAAGTACAGGAGATAGTGGACCTACTTAAAAGATAAAATTAATTTTGCAAAGAACTTAAATGTGTGTGTATGGAATAAACTTTTTCCATTTTTTTTTCCAGTCTTAATTATCTAAATGCAGTTGACAAAGGTGATTTAATTTTAGAATGGTATTAAGGAATGTTTCCTACATGTTACTCTTCTAATGTTTTATCTTTTTTTCTCGATATCTCTGAAGTGAGAGAGCGTAAAACACTAGTAAATACTTCAATCATTAATTTTTTATGGAATGGGTAGCGCAAAAGATCAGTGGTGAGAGCGGATCCGTACTGGGAAGAGCTGATCCGCGATGTAATGCAGGGGAGATCACAGGTTTTTCCATGGACAAGAAGCCTGGCGGTAAAACATGGATGGACTGAAATTTGTGTTTGAGGGAAGATTGCAAATTGAGTCGCTGAAATCTATACTCAAGTAGACAGGCATAGATGAACCTGTTTTGGTGAGGTGCTGTAGTTGTGCCAATGTGTGGATAGTTACCAAAGGCTGCCTCGGTAACTTATATTTTTAAAATATACTACAGTTGCAGGTACAAAATGTTACGTGTTTTTCGTTTATTTGGCGTAGAAATATATTTAGGGATACTATGCAGTCGACTCTAAAGTTCTACGGATCGCTCGCTTCTATTTTGATAACATCACATCGATAAATGAAATAAGTCTAGCATATAATCGTGTTCAAACTCAGTCCTAGGTACATACGCTCAAATAACTTTCTTCTGTATCGATGTTCAAAAACATCTTTTAGACCATACAAGTCACTAATAAGTGTGATCTGAGTTCACTACTATGTCTCACAAATGAAAGAATGCAGACCTTGAGAAGTTTTTTGACAATGTTAAGCTCGTGTTTTATTTAATAGCTGTTCTTATCCTTCTCTATTATAGAAGCGAATATACTCTAAAAGAGTGAACTGAAGAATATATACATTAGAGCTGGTTGCATTGTCTATGTAAGTCACAATTAATGTTAATCTAATGTATCTCTCAGAATAGCTATTAAATTGTGTACAAGCGACTCAGCTTATTTAAATTTACGTATATTCAATAAAAATATTGGTATATGACTGTTCAGACTGCTCCTCCATAAATATTTACTCTCCAAAATGCAAATGAACACTACTTTATTAAAATAACTTTCTTGCAGCTTCTGCAATTTTACATTTGCTTAAAATCCGAAGAACTAATTTTAACAAGATCTTGGTCGTGCATCAATAGAGAAGATTTATTACCAGATGTCTACATACCTTTATCCTCCGACTGTAGAATCCTGCGTCATAACTAACAATCCATAATTATTTGATATTTTCTACATGTGTGTTATTATCTTAAGCGATGTGATGTCACAGAGACGTAGTGAGTAAATGGTTTATATTATGTACAATATGGCTTAGTACCAGGCGAGACAACATTCTCGATAAATTTATCAGTGGAAAAGATTGTGTTGATCTTAGAGTATATTCTTAAGCAAAATGTTAATATCATAAGATTTTTACTCTACCGATTCGCTGACACCATATAGATGAACGTTCGTCTTTTGATCATAGGCACTTTTATATATCTAACTGGCGCCACTGGACGAGTACATGTAGTTGAACGGTCTATCAAGAATGTATGCGGCTTCCGAAGGGCGAAACTATTCAAGAATTTCTAGTTAATAAATTGTAATTATACATCACGACGAAACGTAACATGGCTTTAAACGAAAGGAGTTGGGTGTTAAACAACTGTGGTTATAACAAGAAGAGAATTCTTACTTCAATGATATATGTGTTAGATATAAGAAAATTTATATAATTCTTTATAAAGAAGTAAGTTATCTTCCAACTTTGTCTTATTCATCCCCTCGCCAAGGGCTACGAGAAATGGAAAGCGGCAACAAGCGGAAAGCTAGAGATAGTAGTGATAGTATTTATATTTGCTCATAGGTAAAAATTACAGAATAGATTGCATGCACTCAAAAAATTAAGGCACTTCAATCTCCTGCGCATAAGGTCCAATAGAAGTCTTGGAAGTCCTGTATACAGAGAGGGCTAGACAAATTGGATTATGTTATTGGTGACCAAAATTCTATTGTATGGAAACTACATTGAATGCAACTTTTCTATCAGAGACTTTTAACTCTCAAAATAGTTTTGGCATATTTCAAAACAATTTTCAAGGTTTGGTGTAGACACATACTGAAGAGACATATTGTTAGAATGTTTTCGTGTAAGAATACGAACGATCTGGTGTACGAAGTAAAATTGGTACGTATTGATCATATTTACTATTACAAGGTCAAAGATAACCGCTCAAACAGAGATAAGGAGGATCCAATACAATAAAAGTACCTATTTGGTAATATGGATTTCTAATGCAATCTGTAATTTGGAATTGAAAATATAAATGCAAAAAATAAGCATTCGTTATGTAGACTAATAATGTGTATTATCTATGTTTTATAGCTATTTTATAGTGAAGGAAAAAAATTTTAACAGAGCCATGATAGAACATTCTTTTTATCTATTAGACTTCGAATTTACAAACGACGACTAACGTATTGTCCTCCTGTGGTAAAGTTTAAATTTGTAGTATGTTCAAATATCAATTGTCGCTCTGAGTAGTATATGGGTCTATAGAGAGGAGGAGTTGGTTTAGCCAGATATATTTCTTCAAATTTGTGATAAGATTAAGATAAGAGATTTAGATATAGAACAAGAATTAACATGAATTAACTAATAGAGGGTGTTCATAGGACATATTTAATCTTATGCCAATATTTTCAATCTTCGTACTATGTCGCCCTTTAAGCAAGTTTTGCGGGCCAAAAAGATTACGAACGTATATATGCGGAAAACTTCTGGCCCGAAAGCTGAACGTCATAATTGAACACAAAAAAATGTGGAAAATCTGATTTGGTGACGTATTATAATAAGAAGCGTTTCTTGACGTTCCTAAGCTATACAAATGTAGTACTTTCAATCGAAACAAAGACTCTCTATCAGGAGCTCGTCCTACTCGGACCACAGTCATTCATTGACAGAACACAGGTATTGTGATCACATGTTTATAAAGTGTTGGTGGGAATTCTTATAAAAGTGCATACGATAGTTGAGCTCTTCAGTTGTATAGAATCAAAAATAGATTAACTTTTTTTTGTATAGATACCATTATTTTAGTAAAGGAGAGCAACTTGATTTCATTAATCCGTATACAGATACATTTGTCTGATAAGTGAAGTTAGTAATTATTGAGCCGAGAGATAAGACTCATCACTTGCCTAGGTGGGTATCATGTTACGAAGCTTGATACAAACAAGCAAGATAAGTGTTAATATATAGGCCTATATTTAACTGTTTGAAATAGGGATCTAGTGATGATCGTAGCAATTAACTAAAGAAGCAGAAAAAATCAGTAAGTCTAACCATGATTTACGAACAATTATAATGAGCAAAATACTGTGAATTTTGTACCATATGAGCGATAATTCGTTATATCGTTATTCGCTGCTGGGCAGTTTCACCCACAAATTATTTCATCAGGATAGATTTATTTGGATGGAGAGGTACAACGCTAAGATGTAGATTTTGAATTAACCGAGGAGACTCACCTCAGATTATTCGATATAGTAATACAAGACGTATTATGAACTTATTTTGTTTCTCTTGTGTTGATATCTGCAAAATTTGATATCAGGTGAAATTGTACACATAAGTAGAAGGGGGTATGTTGTCTTTCGATATTCCTAGTCAGAAAGTAAACAGTCGATGCTTGTCGTATAGATACTCTTATTTTGGCCTTTGTGTTAGGTTTACTTCAAGGTGTTATTCTAAATATTTCAGGAGAAAACATATTTTAAACAAACTTTGTGCGAGTAGGGACTACTTAAAGTTTCAATTGGTTCGTGTTTTTCAGCTCTTAGTCTGTTAAACTATCTAGAAAAGTGTTAAAGACATTAAAAATAATGTTTCGATAGTTTCTAATTGGAGTCATTTACGAGAAAGTGAATACCTCACTACTAATAGCAAATAAGGTTATCAAGTAACCTCGATCATAACTCGGTCCGATGTGACGGCACGCTCATAGAAAACTTCTGGTCCCTTTCACTCATATTTTCGTCCTATACTTTAAGTTTAACTCCTCGAGTACAATAGTTATCCATAACAAGTGCCATTGAGCTATAGCTACGACAATTGTTGAGAAACATTTTTTCTGCTTTATAAGTCCTGTTAAGCTTGTTGCTTTCCTAAGTTTTCATCTTCAGGTAGATCCACGATCTTGGTTTACCGTGGCTCCCTTAAGCGTAACATTCACAGGACCTACGAACCTATTTCATCACTTCTCCGATGGACTCCTTGACATTGTGAGTGACTCATGGTGGCAGACTGACAAATACATCTTGTACCATGATCACAACGCAAGGAATGTCTATCGAGACTCTCTGCCAACTTAGTTCACTATTACATTTTTCTAGAGTGTAAGTGAAGATGTAAGGAACTGATCAGTCGTGCTTTAGAGAGTTACAACTTGGATTCAATCTCATTCTTTAAAACCAAAATTCTTTTTTGTTAGGTGTAATCAGATACACGTGATTGATACTCCGATTTAACGCACAGGGGGTGCCATGCACGCATGTCGTGATGCAGAGGATCATTTTCTTAATAGCTTGCAAAGCGACTTACGCTACACCAAAGTTGATGTTATCCACGGGTTAATACCCAGAAAAAAATCTCAGTATCAAATGTATTAGTGTATTAGCAAATTACTACGATCGGTCGTGGTATATTCGAATCGACAGTGGTTGCATAAGGATTAACCGGCCAATTATACTACCATTTGGAATTGTTGTACTTGGATTGTGTCTCTCAATAACCGTTTGTTAACGACCTTGCTTCGTCTCATATACTAGATTGACAGACCCAGGTAAGTCCCCGAGAGTTTACTTTTGTTCGGACTAATTGGCTCACAAGGAGACCGATCAAGCGCCTTGAAAACACATCTTTTTAGAGCGTAGCCTTTCAACACTAAATTATTTTTTAATATTGATTCTAAGCTTGTACTTTTATTCAACATAGGTCTTAATTTATTTCATAATACGTATGCGCATTGCATAGTCATCATTATCAATGTTTGTTTTATACTTGGTTTTATGTTAGCGCTTTAGAGTTAGATTTTTTAAATAGGCCTATACAAAACTCTCATTGTATTGTATTTACTATCCCTTTGAAGAAAACAACAACATTGGTGTTTCTTTAAGGGATAGTAAGGTCATTTTGCTAAAAAAAAAAAAATTAAAAGAATTAGACTGAGTGCAAAGTTCTCTTCTACATTTCTCCAACAACGTAATACCCATTTTTTTTGACATTTCACACACTGTTGCATAATGAATTCTATCTATCTCTTTCAACAAAAAATCTTGAGGTATATAATTACAATGTTTTTAAGCAGTTAGAATATTTTGATCATTTGAGGTTACTGCACGTAAAAATGTATTCGGTACATTCAGTTCTAATATCTAATGGGCATTCCCATAGTAAAGGGAGAAAAAACTTTGGAAAATCTGGGTACTGAATTTGGGACCTTCAAATTAACAAGTTAGTGATTCTATAGTGTTGCTGTAGGAAGGCTTCCGGCTTGTCGATAATGGCGAGTTTTTCCCTTGCTTTGTCATGTGTAATAGAGACTTCGTACTGTTGAGTTATCTCGTGCTAGGGATGAGGTTGAATTCCCGCAACTGGGAGCATGGTGTGTTCCAACGCATACAAAGCTTTATTTGGTTTTTCACGGTACTCCTACGGTCGTAGAGCAAAACGCTCTGCCACACATAGTTTGGAGGCCAATCTAAATATGGACTGGGTATAGCGGATGTAATCAAGGGACTGGTCAGTTTGTGCATGATCCATCTGCCAACATTCGAACAAAAACTGAAGGCTTGCGTAGCCCCACTGTTTCAATGGTAACGTTCCCTAAACGACGACTTTCTTGTCCCCCACGTTCGTTTCACACGTTGCCCATGTCAATGTGTTTAGATTCATCAATAAAGGTCTCTAGCCCCCGTCCATATAAAATCTTGGATTTTCTTGCCTTTTAATGACATTGTTGTTACCTTGTGAACGTGGGAGCCGGGATTCGTTGGGGGTCTGCAGGGATAATGCACGGCAGCACGTAGGTCAGGTGTCTCGTATGAGAAGTCCGTGGCTCGTACTCGGCATCCAACTGTCGCTGCAATTCACTACATCTGTGTTCCAGTCTCATCCTTTGAAGTTTATTTTCGAGGTCACGGCACTTAAGTTCGAGATCCGAAATATCCTTTGGAGTCACAGATCGAGATCCAAGCACGTGGTTTTCAGTAGCGCGGGATGGCGTGGAGAACGAGTCACCCTCAGTCTCTCTCAATGATTTCATAATTTCCGACATTTTGGATCCCGCATTCTGCCTTCGCTCCCTGTCCGCCATTACAATGCACAAATTGCTAAAAAAAAACACAAAAGAATTGCTCACAAAAACAAAAGAATGGCACAATAGCTCGGTGGCTTGTTGCTCAAAAAACTGCGTGTACCTATGTACAAAAAGATTGCGCTTCACACACAAAGTGGTGACGTCACTGAAATAATACAAGCAAAAGCAAGGCGGAGTTACAATCTCCGTAAATATACATTCATTCTGAATTACCATTTTTTGCCCAAAACACAATATTCTTATTTCACTATCATCATGTCGTTTTATCGCTTTTCTCTCCCATTTCACCCGTGGGGATCCGGGTTAGAATAGGTCCTCAGCATCCCGTTGCGTGTCGTAAGAGGCGACTGAATGGGGCGGTCATTCGGATGAGACCGGAAAAGCCGAGGCCCCGTGTCACAGCAGGAAAAGATCACTCCCTGCTCAAAGGCCCTGGGGGCCGAGCATAGGCCTAGATTTTACAGCCCTTCACCGGCATAGGTGACGTCTCCATATGAGTGAAATATTCTCGGTGGGGCGTAAAACAATAAATAATCAATCAATCAATCATTCTCATCCTATTTCTTGTAATCGCATTATATCTTTTCTTTTCCCAGCCCTTCGTTGGCACGGACTCTTTAAAATCATCACCTGCATGTAGACTTTCTTGTGACGAACCGGATGACGTAACAGAAGCCGGGCATATTTTCGTTGCCTATTCAGCAGAATATTCTTGCTTACCATGCAGTTATTTGATATAGCGCCGAGCATAGGCCAAAATTTTGCAGCCCTTCACCGGCAATGTTGACGTCTCCATATGAGTGAAATATTCGAGTGAGACGTTAAACAACATACAATCAATTAATCAGTTAATCAATCATATATACACGCTGAAGTAATCTTGTTTGTCATAAAATTTAGTTGTTAGATTATCGTTAACATCATATCCAGGTACGAAGCACATGTGGTATACTCTCTGGTGTCATTTATATCGAGTTCGTTGGGATATATTGCGTCAACATATAAGTGAAAATGAGCAATCTAATTAGAATTAGTTCTTCCATCCGCTCCCCGGTTTTGATACGTCGCGACGTATCAAAACCGGGGAGCGGATGGAAGAACTCATTTTAATTAGATTGTGAAAATAAGTAGACCGTCGTCGATATATAAATCGAATTGAAGGCCACAGTATGAGATTTCTTTCTTCTTAATAAATTTTTGAATATATTCTGCCTCGTAAGAATATAAAAACGGGCCAACTAAAGGAATTAACGCAATTCGAGCCCCTAGAATTCCAACAGACTGTTGGAAGACCCGATACTAAAAATCCGTTTATACTGCCAATGAGGAAACTCAGCATCATCAGAGTACTTGTTCGTAGAATCAAGGGGTGTTTAACAAAGTGGTAATATTTTGGATGACTGATCATATGATAGGAATGAACTTTTGTGAGAATTTAGTATCGCGTAGTTAGATCCAGCTTTTAGAATAGAATCTATCAAACATCCATTAAATCATAAGCATAGAATGTGTGCAAAATATAAAAAATAATATTTAGCTTGAAAAGTTTTGCTTATTCACTGCAAAATAAAAAAAAAATCAACCACCCTTGTATCACGCACGCATCCATGTATTGAGCTTACATTGTAATTTATGACCCATACCAATTCAATGGAATTGGTTGTGATAATATGATCTGTACCAAAGAGAATTTAACTTTCAGATGATCTATACAAAATACTGCTCTATTAATTCTGATCTTATCTAACTGTTGTTGAGTGAGTCTGCTAAAAATCAAACTGGTGCTTTACTGTATTTGAACAGAAATCAATCTTTGCAGTATGTCAAGAAAATTAATCAAAATGTCTCAACTGGCAACTGATCGTTTTTACAGGATATTAAAATCGACAGATGACAAGGTTCCGTATGAATAGAGTGCTTTTCCTAATAAATGGAGACCAATAATAAAGATCGATCGATGAGAACAAGAAGTATCGTTTAATAGAGCAATAAAGATAACCAAAGAAGTGGGTAGGTGTAAGAGAATAGGCATCTTCCTTAGATACAGTTGGTCAATATACACCGCGAATATAATCGTTACCCTTAAAATCTAAACAAATATTCCACATATCATATAACCATCATTCTATTGAAACAGAAGTACACAAGAGTCGGTAAATTAAATATCGTTTTAATGTCTCATTTCCTCCTGAGTGACACATATAGAGGGGTTAGGTTTTCTGATACTTTGCATTGGTTTTAACTTTTGATTTAGTGATGCTCAAGCATGTATTTGCAAACGGAAAGGTGTTGTAAATCATGGTTTTGAATGGACTAAGAAATGGTTATTGTTCAGATATGCAATCGCTTTTAGTGTTAGATCTAGGCAACGGAGTCCAACACATGGCAATGGCACAAAGAGGTGTTTCTAGACCAAAGGTGACCAGAAAAACACAGACTCCGGTGAATGGGTATGTAGGATGTGCGGTACGGTCCTGCAGGTTGGGTTGTCCACGGTCGATCAAACAAAAACCAATCAAAGAAAAAGCAAAAGTGATCGTTAATGACTTGTCTACCAAAACAAAGACGCTTCCCAAGCCAGAATGTTATTCACTGGACAAAGGTTTTCTGGATATAGAAGAAACAAATTGTGAACCCAGTGTATCTAGGACAGATCTGATTCCTGTGAATGAAACTCCAAGAAGCAATTCCCCAGACAGCATAATAAGTGGTCTTTCTGACGATTCTACGGCATCAGAGGAACGACAAAATATTCTGCAGTCAGTTGCTTCATATCTAAGTATCGGCTCCAAGGAACGTACAGGCAACGGAAGTGACATCAACGTAAATGTATCAAAAAGTAGCTCAGAAGAAAGAAGTTCAAACGACGATTTACTCTCCGAAATTGGCACAATCGTAGGTGATGAAGCGATTTCGGAATCTGATACTTTTGAAGAAAATGACGAGCCGTCCCAATACAGTTCATCTGAACCAGTTAGTAAAACGCCAACTAAAAGCAAGCAAGAAAGAGAAACCATCACAAAATCTGCTTCATTTATTACACCAAAAAGTGCAAAGGTGGAGTTCAAAGAAGAAGTTCAAAGTTTTGAGGATAATGGTCATTGCAAGCCTAATTATCGGCTGAGGCGAATGAAAAGTTTTGATCCAACTTTGGAAAAATCACAAACCTATCTCCACGGCCAGAATAAGAATTTCAGTCGTGCAAATACTTATCTCACTCCAGCAAGACCAGGTCTTCAGAAACTCCAGATCAATTACACTCAGACCAACACTGAAAACAACCACCTTGTCATTTTTGCAGACCTTATCAGGACTTCTCATAAAAGAAATTTCCTTACAGAAGAAGCCATCAAGAATCTTGAAAGACGACTTCAAATACGTCGAAATGACCCGAATAGGGCTACATCGTATTACGTCAACAAAGGTATTAAAGACCCAGTCAGGAGCAAGAAAATCAAAACCGTTCGGACAGTAGCGGAAAAGGATCAAGAAAGAAGAGACAGAATTGCAAACACAACTGAAGAGCTTAAACTCGGATATGTCCCAACGGCCAAAACAATAAAACCTGTATCATATGATGAAATGCAATTAATACGACAGTGTTCATATCTTAGAATTGACCCTAAACTACAGAGGCGCGAATCTTCAAGTGACATTCAAGAAGTGGGTAGTAAGTGTTTCGTTCCATAGGACGGTAAACTATAAGGAAAACATAAAACGTGAAGCTTCCAACCGGTAAAGCAGTAAGTTGTGGTTTCCTTGCTATTGCCTTTTAACGCCAGTGTGTTATATACATGGCTACAGAAAACGACAAAAATAATGTATGTTGAAAGAAGGATAAGATTAAAGACAATGTATCATTATAAATGTTTTATTATGTTCTATCAAAAATGCGTAATTTAGCGTTTCACAACAATGGCACATTGATATACATGTACATGTATATAAAAAAAAAAGTGTAAATTACATGCATTTTTAAAAATTACAGCGATCAGAGATAAAATACAATATACAGCATCTATCTAATACACTTACATGATATTAACGCATGACATATAAAGTACAGTAGACTTTCATCATATACAATGTACAACGTGTGCGGTTTTTGAAACGATAACACATTAAACAACTATACAAAGTGTATATATAGCTTGTGACACAAAATGGAATGTCACAAACAAAATTAGCTCACCTACTATGAATATACAGAAATCTTTGTATTGTACATATTGAAAAGGAATCGAATAATTGTCTGCTATTGTACCACTTAAAAGTAAGAACTTTTGACACAACTGTAGATGACAAAAATAGAAGGTCATATAAATTGCGTTAAATGCCCACAAAGCAAATAGAGATCAGAAAAATGTTTGTTAAGAAATTGTCCCTTTCTCAACGATTTTCTGCAATAGTAATTAGATGAATAAATCTCGTCAAAGAATTTAAAGTACAGATTATTTATAGACGTACCACTTCCAGCTTGTAAACAAAAACAGGCGTTCGCAAAGACGGGCACTTCTGTCGGGTAACCGAATATATAATCAGACCAAAACGACAAAGAAACATGATATAGGGTAGTTCAGAAATCTTATGATGTCAAGTGGACGAACTCCAAAAGTGTTGATATGAAAATCCCGATTCTTCGTGAAGGTACTTTTAAGCCTCTGATCTGGTTAGAATAGAGCCCAAATTCTCACGCGATAGACGGACTTTGTTATGCACAAAAGCACTGATCCTTAAAGACAGATTCAATTCATTATTGCTAGTACCTATTGTTAAAATGTAACAGTTCAAGAGATGAGACAAGGTGTTTATCATAATATTTTGTCTTGTGTAGCAGACCTATTTATTCATTATATTGCGTACGACAATTTGTTGTTGGACATGGTTGAATTTAACTCAAAGAGTTCCTCATGATTAGATAACACACTACTCATTATATTGAATGATAAAAAATATCAAACAGCAGTGAAAAAAATCAATTCTTATGATACATTATACAAACTGCTTAAAAGATCATTGAACTACTAATGAATGTCACTGGTTAGACCACTATTGCCAAATGTATTTAAATAATATTCTTATATGAAAGTAAGCATGTTAATACCACCAACTAATTTGGAAGCGGAGAACTGGTGAACCAAGGGGTCTTTAATACCCTATTAAATGCGTTTTCACCTCTTGAATAAATGGCTTTGAAGCACCTTTAATTGCACTTTCCAGACTTACGAAATAATCACGCGACCAAGTAATGGCTAGCTTTTCAAACATTGTCCGTTGTCCCCAATGGAAAGTTCAAAGAAGACGCGCTAAATCTTCTTCGAGAACACACATCATCCAACAAGTCCTCCCTGAAAGACACGGATTTACGAATCGTCGGTCTTGGTACAACCGGGAGACGATAGGAGAACGCCTGCCTTTCTTTAAGACTAGAGGGTGACTCTCTATCGAGGGAACTTGAACTGCGTCCAGACTTCAAAATGGGTCTCAATTCTGAATGGCAAGATGTCGTCCTGGAAAGCGAAATTTTATCACAAGAACCAGAAGTCTTGTTGTTTGAAGAACAAAGAGTCTTGCTATTTGGTGAACTTTCCACTTTGGTGTCTTTCTCCTTTTTTCCAACCACGTATGACGGCGATTTCTTGGTTTCGTTCACTCGCTTCTCACTTGAAAACGTCTTTTCTTTCAGATGTATATTTACATGGAAAGTTCCAGTTAAACTAGAATCCACACTACCTCTCCGCAATGGCCTTCGACCACAATCACTTATTCCATTCTTCCATCTAGAATTGGTGACACACTGCTTTGGTTTGTCCATAATCATGAGTCCTCCGCTAATCTTTTCAAGATATTTCATCGCCTTAGCAGTATTTAGAACAGATAACTTCCAACAGCATCACATCGATATAATATTTGTTAAAAAAAAGATGAAACTCGTCGCATCCCTTTCTAATCTGCTACCTTCTCATTACTCCATACTTATCGATGTATCAACATCTCGGAGGCAGACTGTAGGAATGACAAATCAATAACAGTTGTCCTGTCCTGCAATCATTAACGGCGTGCTCCATGCTGTGATGACACTCCGAAAGTGCCAATAACCACAGGACATTTAACTGGCTGGGCCTTTTATACTGTTAAGGAGTCCGCTTCGGCGCGCTCGCTAATACTTACACAAATCAGAAACCCTGAATATACTTATTGTGTGTTTCAGAATTATTGATCAGCTTAATGTTTGATTTAAATCTATATCAGATTGGCCAGGAATATTAATGTCATTACAAAGTCATAATTTGCACATGCGACATTGCTTGACTGGCCATACAGACGTGTTGATATATTTATGTGTGTTTATGTACCTGTCATTCACTGAATCCTATGTTATCTACAATCTATTCAAAAGTTCTCAAAATAAACACCCTATCAAAAAGACTTCACAAACGACTATTTTCGTTTTATTAATATCTAAAAGTGTTTTTGTCCGTCAGGCAGTAACCTATGTTGACGCACGAAAACTTATCAAGAAAACAAGATTTTTTTAAAGGGTGCAAATTATAGTGTTTAAAGAGTTAAATGCTTAAAGATAGTAATTTCAATGTTATCTCCTTTTCACACGAAAAACCAACATGTATTGCAGTATTAATGATAAAATAACAGAAAAAACGTCAACCCGGGTTCACAAGGCGCCGCTATCACTGTGTAAGCAGGTGTCCGCTTGTAGTAAAAGAGTGAGGCGGTTGTTTCCAACTCCGTGTGGTCTTTGACAAATTGGTTCAAATATCAGACAAACCATGAAAATCAACACCTTCCGAAGACCGACATGCATTTCGATACCATTTGCAATAAATGGCTGAGAATTTGATATCGAAATCAAAGTTGCCGTGACGCAGAAGTGAATATTTAATAAAACTAAGTTTCTTCACGTAAAATGGATAAAAACACTAGAACCTAACATACACTGCGAACCAATTTGTGCGTCGTCATTTTGATAACAGAAAAAGTTTTATAGCCGTTAGTTTCTTGTGTTACACATCCAGCAAACGACCAACAAAGCAAGTTGTCCTTGAATACAGATCGACAATAATCAATCTACTAACGCAGGTGATCAGATAACAATATTGTATCATATTCCTATGAAAATGCTTTTTGGTTTTTCTTTAAAATTTAATTAAATGCTATTGTAGCTATGGTTGGTTAGATATAGATCGAGGTGCACTGGGGTGATACAACCACGTAACAAAAGATTGATAACGATATCTATTGTGTACAGACAAAATTGATTCTCTCTAATCAGGATAAATATTTATAATTAGAATCTAAAAAGCAAACACAGAAAGAGTCTATAAGAAGGGGGATTTTCAATATATGATTTCTGAAATCATTACTTTATTTTGAGCGAGAGTTGGAAGGAAAAGTAAAAAAAAAATCCTCATATCTTCTATAGATTATTAAGATCTTCGGATATCGACACAAAATCCAAATCCAATCACATTTGAAGGGCGTCCATGTGAGAAAAAATACATATGCGAATATCTATTTCAATTTATTGATCTATTAAATAGAACATTTATAGAATATACCACGGAATTCATCTGATTTAAAATAGGCTTTAAAAACATGCCTTGTACATCAAAAGACGAAGTCACTGCTAAAGTCTGAAACCAAAGCCTTGCATGTATTCATTCCTTCCTTTTACTGTTAACTTTGAGATCCAATATAATCAGGGCTTTGCATTTTATTGGGGAAAATGGCCTGACTTAACAGTGAGAAATACCTATGAATTCTGTGTAAGGATTAAAAAGAAAAGGCAGTCAGATCTATATTCCAGGCAAATGGCTTTTTAACATTTATGGTTTCACTGATAAAAACAGAACACAGATCAAACTTGCTTGTGAATGTTTATTGATATTTTCTTTTTCCAAAACATCTCAAGGAACATACATATTTAAAAAAAAAAAAAAAAAACCGGGGGGAATGACCACAGAGAATAATAGTATATGCACCGTTTCATTTTCAATACTTGTTTGTTCGATTTACAGATTTAAAAAATATAACAATTGCATGTACATCTTTAAGAAGTTTGTGATGTGGTATCAAAATTTGTATCTGCAAACGTTCATTGTTGAGTCGTTCAAATCTACCATACATGGAATTTGTAAATATATTCCCTTGAAAAGATAAGTTTCCTGTTCATAATGTCCATTTTGAATTTGTTGTTCGGTTTTGTTATGTGCAATCTGCCAAATACAGTGAAGATAACGTACAGTGATCTTGTTCATACTTCCAATAAAGAGTATGGCAAACACGGAACACTGGACAGACCAGGGGTGGGTTCAGGTGTTTCACCTACCCCGACAAGGGTCCTCCATTTTTATAGTCACATCCAAAAGACCCGTGATTCTCACTTCGAAATGCCAAGCGTTTGGCGAAGGAGCAATCACTGCTTATGTTTACGTCATGGTTGCCATGGCACGAGTGCCGCTCGAACTTACGACTTCCCGGTTACGAAGCGACCGTTCTACCACTGAGCTACTGCGACCGGTATTTGAATCAACACCATATACTTTGAATCAACACCATATACATGTACATGTGATAATGGAATATTTCTATGTAAATGTGGAAAGTTGATAAGCATATCAATATGATATTTAACAAAATTGTATGATTTTGAAAGATGTTATGAAAGTGTTATTTTGCTATGTCACTAGGAGAATTGTTCCAGAGTTTTATTGTTGTTAATCCAAAGTTACATTCTAATCTGAGAAACACTTTAAGAACTTAGTTTCCCTAAGACTATAATTATGATGCGATTTTTTTCTCTCGTAATTTTAACATCCCTACGAGATGGGTATATCCATGAAGAGAATAAGCCAATGATTTCTTCTTATTTCCGAAGATCCATACCCAAATACCATACACTAGTAAACTTTAATCGTACTACTTGTAATGGAGAATGTAACATTTGAGTCGGATTGTTTGTATAGGAGTTTGAATTCATTATTTTGTTCAATGTCCGATACTATTTTACGAAACTGCTTAAGTTTTGTCTGTGGTCTTCATATTAATTAAACCCACTTTGCAATGATCAACGTTTATAAATCTGTCATCTTGGTGAAATTAGAACTTGAACGACAAAGTCCTTAGACCCATCCTACCTTTACCGTCTGAGGTTTCTAACCCTCTCAAGTTTTACTCTTCTTGACACGTAATTATCCCGGATTCAAATTACGCAATCCAAATATTTCAAAGTTTGCGTGATACACGGCGACTTTTTATGTTTAATTTTCTCAAGATTTATCCTTCATGGAGAATTCATAATGCCAATAAACAAATATCAGGAAATTTGATCGCTTAGATTTCTACTCCACCCCGCTCGATTTTACCTTTTGTCAACTTTTACTTTGGATAGATGATTATCTGAAACGTAATACTACAGAAAGTATTTGGGCGGCAGTGATTGGAAATTATTGATGAAGCAGGTGTATGCACCGCGTGGCAGTGGTATGCAAATCGGTCCTCAGAGCCTTTGATAAAGAAAAATACCCATACACATGAAAATTGCTACGGCAACAATCTAATTTACCTATTTTGGTTTGCAAAATAAATGTTTTGTTTGTGGTACGCCCTTTGAGTATTTCATTCATTTTGAAACGTCATCAACAGTGATTACGGTGCCGTAAATTTAGCCCGGGGCCGTAGCAGTAAGGGTTCTTGCTGTGCCACGCCTGTCACAAGAAAACCTCGGCTCTAATCGTCCGAAAGCCCTGTGACTCTCACTTGTTTTTGAAAGGGCATTTTAAGTTTAAGTACGAGTTAATATCAAAATTCCCGAATCCTCACACTCGGGGGAATGAATATGCACAGAAGAATAAAAATATTGAGCCCTTTACAGATAGATAGATAGATAGATTTATTATACTTTCTTAAAAATGTTTCCTATATGACGTTCATGAGATAAATAAGCTATTTACACAGTTCGTGAATAAACAAACTATTCCCCAGAGAATAGTTTTTTGACTATTCCCCGTTCGATAATCTCCCGCACGCTTTGACGCCAGTTTTGATTCCTGTAATTTGATTGGTTGAAGGCATCTTCAGCGTTAGTAACACTAGAGAGTTCACTACAACAATATGTCGTCTCGAAACGGTATTTACGAGTTACGAGAGGATATCGCTGCGCTTGTCGACTATAAGATAGTAGAAACAAACATAATGTTGTAAAAGTGGCCTTTGTGGGACTGTTTAGTGGAAAGATATGGAAAAACTATAATATTGAGGAATAGAGAAATTACTTTCAATGGAGATCGGTTGCTGTGTTCTAAATTGAAGAAGTTTTATGCTGAACTTGGAAAACCGAACGATACTTTCTACGCAAGGAAAGCGTTAATTAGATTTGGACTTCAGAAACAGTTTTGAAGAGAACATCCGTTGATATTGTTAAATAATTAAAATGTTAACTGAATTTTAAAATATGTATCTTTCTTTTCCCAACATATGAAGTATACATGTAGACATCAGTATAATAAAACACTTATTCACTGCTGTGATTGTGGAATAGCTCTTTGATTCAACCCTTGACAGGAACTATTCCCTCGGGCAAGCCCTCGGGAATAGTTCATGCCTCGGGTTGAATAAAAGAGCTATTCCACTCACAGCCAGTGAATAAGTGTATAATATTTATACATGCAGGTTAGATTACGCTTGCTTTGTATGGTGTTTTTGAAATTATTGAGACGCTTTTCCAACACTTAAACAAATATCTTTGAGCACAAAGTGTATCCTGTCTTATAATTTCTAAATCGAAATGTCTTAAATTCTGCATTGGGATAGGATTGCACGAGAGAATTAAAGGTTTTCGAGAAGATGTTTTTCTTATTTAGAGAAATTCTAACACAAAGAACAAATCTTTTACTTCTTTTGAAAGCTAAAATATCTTGACTTTAAGTTCCACAGTATTAAAAGTAAACGTTATTACATGTACCTGTACTAGTATTATGTCGACAATTTTGTTAAGTGAACCACGGTTTCAGGTTTAGTAAAAAGTACTGGGTGCGTTTAGCAAAACTAAAGTGATTGACCTTGACGCAAGTTTAGCAAAACTGATGTAGGCGAGTTAGCAATACTAATATAAATATGCGATTGAATATAAAATGGCGAAGTAACAAAGTATCAAACGTAATCATAGTCCAAAAAACACATACAAATTCGAGTGTAGGGCAACACGGACCTTCGACGAAAGCGAAGGCAGGATCAGTGCCATGGAGAGAGTAAGCATCCTCTGCTGACCGGTCACACCCGCCGTGAGCCTGTAGTCGAAACAAAGTAAACGGGTTACCCGTCGTCAAATCTAGTATGAAAATGACAGTCTAACAAAGGCATGAAACAAATCAGTCAACATATGATTTAGTGATAATTTGTAATCGCAAACAAGGTCATTATAGCGACCGTAGAATTTGCGAATTGACTTTAAACGAGATTTGTTATAACCCTGCAACATCAACTTTTTGGTTAGTAGTTGGCCTCGCTTTAAAAATCATCATACGCATGGCTGCCCTTGCGTATCGAATCAACTGAGAGACATACACACCATAGCAGGTGATAGTGGTACATTACTACCACAAAAAGGAAAGTTGACAATTGCAAAGTCAAAGTCATCACGTTTATCATATAATGTATTGTCAGTCTGCCATTAGAGTCAATATTAAGTAAAATATCCAATATGAAGCACATCTGTCAGATTCTGTGTGTCCTTTATTTCAAGTTCGTCAGGATATATCAAATGGACATAATTGTGAAAATTATGATTGTTAATTGATAAGACATCGTCTATATACCTATAAGTAAGGTTGAAGACACGGCAAGTTTTTTGTTTTATCCCGTAACAGTTTCTGAACAAATTCTGCTTCGTATGAATATAAAAATAAGTCTGCCAATAAGGGGCACAATTGTGCCCATAGGAATACCAACAGATTGTTGAAGACATGGTCTCCAAAGACTAAATAAATATTATCTATAAGAAACCCAAGCATGCTCTTAATATCTTCTTCAGTACTTGTGTGGCAATCAGAGTGGTTTCTGACAAAATATGTATCTTGTTTCCAATGACCAGAAATTGTATTTCGGGTCGTTTTTGTTCAAAAAGCAATTATCAATTATCTGAAAAAGCCTAGATTTTAATTTATCGTGAGGAATTGTTGTATAAAGTGTGGAGAAATCATACGTTTTAATGCAGTCAACTTTAGAAAAATCCGTGACTTGAAGTTTTCTAAAGCCTTTAGAGTTTTGAGAATCCACATCTGATTGACACCACTTCTGGAATATGTAGTGGAACAGTATCTCTGAAGTGACTCTTTAACAGCTGTTAGTAGTTGTTGTAAGTTAAGGATAGAGGCTTGGTAGAGCACTTACTGGAACCAGCGATGTTATCTTTGTTTGAAACGGATTTCTTATGCTATTTTGGAATCCAGTAAAGGTCAAAATCAACGTGAGTGGACCTTGACATCAAAAGCAAAACTAATGTGAGTAAACCTCGGCTTCAAATTTAGCAAAATACCTAATAAAAGTTAAACCTACTCAAAGTAATACCAACTAACAGTAATACCTACTATATCTTTGAGAAACGGTCGTGGTGGCTCAGTGGTAGAGCTCTCGCCTCATGATCGGGAGGTCGTGAATTCAAGCCCCGCTCATACCGGCCGAACCGCGAAGAAGGTGCACATGTTATATGTTATTTTCTCTGACAATAAAGGTCCTGTGATACAAATTCCTGAAAAGCTCGGCATTTAGAAGTCAGAATCAAGGGTATTTCGGGTATGGCCTTAAAAACGGAGGTCCCGTGTCGTACCAAGTGTTTCTCGTTAAAAAAAACCCACCTAACCGCTAAATTAAGTGCTTGCAGCCTTTCACCACCAATGGTGACGTCCTAATATTCATGAGTGAAATGTCCTCAACGGGACGAAACAATTAATCAATTAATCAATCAATATAACTTTGAGAAATGATTTAGATTATACGAAGAGTAAGAGTCGTATGGAAGACCGTGTACAGGGACATGGAGGAGCATTGATTAGGAATCCCATGGCTTTAATCATTGTTAGAGCTTTAAAAAAAAAATGTTTGATTATCAGAATTATCGTAGCGTTATCTTAAGACACAAAAAAAATCCATATTTTCAGATTATACGACTTCAACAATGACTTCCTTTATTAGATGGGGGAATCTATTAGATGGGGGAATCGATTTCATTACAATTTTTTTTCCAGTAACACGCACCGGCAGTCGAATATAACCAAGCAGTCGTTTTTTCAAGAACCTTTATATAAACAATCTTTTAGTAACTTTCAAGGTATATAAACTTGACACTCAAAAATTTATGACCATCTTCAGGTTTATACAAACTTAAAACGTCTCTGTCCTACTGCACCCCCCGACCGCTATCGCAGGTTTGTATACTTATATCTGGCCAAGGTACTCCAAGCTCATTGAAAATTTGGACAATAAAACAGCACCATAAAGCGATTACCAAAAACAAAGGTCGTCTACCAAATCGAGTGCTTTCACAAACAAGATTATACACCCATGTTTATTTTTCTGATCACTGTGTCCTTTGCTAGAAGTATATAGCTAACATACATCTTATTAAAGCGGATAGATTAGATAAAGCCATTGCACTTCATACAGAGGGCCTGACGTAATAAGACACTTGTATCGGTTCTATTTTATAAACTACACGTAAACCAATTGGCGTTGGTTGGGTAATGGTGATTAGCACAATTTTAATCCGAAATAAAATATTTTTGGATCGCTTATAATATAACATTTGTGGTTTTTTGTTCCAAGACATTTGGTACGACATTTTACTCAATACTGAGGTTTAATGAATGGTTTATATGATTTTCTGTGTTGTTTTCCTTACTGCAAATTTCCTATACAATGTCAAAAGAAGAAAAATCTTAAGGTGTTCTATAGTGTGTCTTCAATTTGTTGTCGAAATGCAGAATTTGGATTTCCAATGGTGACTAATCAAAAGTTACGGGGAAAATCCGGGGTTTCTGAGCCATAGTGAACTGTAAGCGATATTGATTTGAAAGAACAATTTTTCTCAAATCAACTCGCGTATAATTTGAATATCAAAATCATTTATTTCCAGAAACTTACCTTTAATATTTTCGAACTTTTTTTTTTTCAAAATTACGCAAAGGCTCCCGAGCTACCAAACGTTAAGTTGATCATGTTATAATTTTTTCTATAACCAAACCATACATTCTTTGACAGATATCTATCTATCGTTCTATGTACACAATTTCATCACACAGGTGTGGAAATTAGATATACATTTAAAATGAATTTATTTTCTTCTCGCATTCATCTAGAGTTACTTCTCTGAGAAAAACGGAATACTGAATGCCGTGACAGTGAGTATTGAGTCCTCAATCAATAAACATCCTACTCACCTTCAAAACGGCTTTGTTTAAAAATCTTCGCCAGGGTTAAAAATTTGTCTTTCGGAGTTAGTCAAATTAACTTCTCATCAATCATGCTGCTATTTATATGAGCATAGTTATTTGATATTGCCCTGTCTGTTTGGTCGTTTAGATGTTTCTTTCTGCAGTTTAAGTATCTTGGCCATGTAACTTAAGAACCATACCAAAAAAAAAATGTTAAAAGTTAGTATGTCAAGGCGTATGCCACTGTATTTCATAAACACATGGTTCCAAAGATAATTCTTTAAAAAATATCTGATATTCAACTGAAATTAGTATGGTGATCAAATGTAAAAGGTCAATGTGTCTGGAAGGGAAAATTTCAAATATTGAACCGATTTCTATCAAACTTATAGGGATAATACTTCGCATAAGATTGGAACTACATATGAATAAGAAAGTTGACAAACTCATTTTGAAAAATAACACGCATTTGAGAAGGGGAGGGGGGGGGGGGAGGAATATGCCACCATATATCTTGTATCATATAATCTTATGGTTGTACTGATCGTGGGATTTCATGTATATTGATAATCGTACTTATTGGGTACTTGATACACTCATGTCACGGGTGATGCATTTACGCCTCTGACATCATTACAAGTCTTCATCTTAATTCGTCGAGGCTAAGAGGCGACCAGTCCAAATCTTTAGCCTCGACGAATCTCGGCTGACGAGATAGTCTTCAACCTAATACTACATCGCGTAGGAGCCGGTGGCGACAAGGGGGGGGGGGCAATTTGCCCCCCCCCCCGTGGTCCTCTCCAAAAAAAAAAGGGAGAGCGGTACATTATTGCAGCTGGGGACGGGGGGGGGGCGGGGGCAAAAGTATGTTTTTGCCCCCCCCCCTTTTTTTTTTTGGCAAGGTAACTTTATTTCTGCAATTTGTCACATATTTCAGAAGTTTTGCCACCCCACCCCCACCCCCCCCACATTTAGTGATTTTAGAAGTTTGCCCCCCCCCTCCCCACATTTAGTGATATTTAGAAGTTTGCCCCCCCCCAACATTCAGTGTTCAATTACTTTTTTCCCCCTTATTTTGCTTGTCACATTATTTAGAAGATTCCCCCACTTTCGGTGATTTTTAAGAAGATCCCTCCTAAATGAAACGATTTTAAAAAATATCTATTCAGTATGATTAACCTGGTATAGAAACTCCATGCTCAGTAACCGGTAATTTGATCTGTAATAATGATACTAAGGGTCTATACTATACCACCCCTATTAAAAACACAAGGAATGAAACTGATTTTTTTTCTCGAAGCATCGTTTCAAAATAGCTCTCAAATTCTACTTTTATTGTCACCCACCTCGGAATGCTTCCTGGTTCAATAAATTCACTTTCTATGCCATTGATCCACCTATAAAATAATCCTCATTGACTCTGATAAATTGGAAAAATTGGTGGTTTTTCGGGAACACCTTTGGGCTCATTTTCCATCCACGAACGGTAGCCATGAACAACGTCACTTCCGGTATTCCATGTAGACAGATAACTTGATAACTTGATGTGATTTTATCAAATATAGAATTGCTAACGCGAAAAAAGGTTCCCATGATTTTATTCGATGAATGTAAAAGAAAGTATATGACTTTCGGAAGTGACGTTGTTCATGGCTACCGTTCTTGGATATGGAATGCACCCAAAAATGTTCTTTTAAAAAATCACCGAATATCAGCGTCGATGAGGATTATTTTATAGGTGGATCAATGGCATAGAAATTTATAAATGAATTTTCCTGAACTAGGAGGCATTTCGAGGTGGATGACAATGAAAGCAGAATTTGAGAGCTATTTTGAAACGATGTTTTTAGGAAAAATCCGTTTCATTCCTTACAAGTGTTTTTAATAGGGGGTGGTATAGTATAGACACAGGCACTAAGATATGAGTGCCTATGGATGCGAAGCACTTTTATGTTGTTTGTGAGTCAAATGTCCAGAGTTTACACATCGATAAATTCTTCAAAAAGAATGTTTAATTCTTATAATTCCAATTTGTTCACTGTATTAACAATTTTAAAAAATTGAATAGTTCCGTGCGTTACGTTGTTTGTTTTCATGCGCGTATTGTTACGTCACGTTTTCGGATTTATTGATGTGTAAATTCTCGTTTCAATTTAATTTTATTCAATCAAAACAATTGTAATAAAAGACATTGGATTTATCAAAGATCAAATTACCGGTTCCTGTGAAGTTTGGGAGATAGATTAGTTCTAAACTCGATCACTGCAGTGAAAATGACGTATTGTGTAAATATGACAATGTCATTAAGAGAAGTCATCAATTTCATAGGATGCTCTCTCTCTCTCTCTCTCTCTCTCTCTCTCTCTCTCTCTCTCTCTCTCTCTCCATTAGTACTAGTCGAACTAAGCAGCTATAGAAAATACATGATATTTTTATCGTCTTTGAGGTATTTTCATCGAAATACCTT
Source organism: Ostrea lurida (assembly GCA_903981925.1). Classification (NCBI taxonomy): domain Eukaryota; kingdom Metazoa; phylum Mollusca; class Bivalvia; order Ostreida; family Ostreidae; genus Ostrea; species Ostrea lurida. Next base: position 23,516 of record CAJDSM010038773.1, read on the forward strand.
GTGAAGAATTCTGAAAAGCATAGATAAACATGTTTGTGTTAACTAACAGAAACACGTGCTATTCTTTTCCAAGGTCAATTTTAATGATATTGTAATTAATTCTTGATTGATAAAAATATTTTATAGAAGTAAAATAGCAAGTCATCACTAAGAGGAAGAAACCATTATTTTTCTATAGACCCACAGAAGGGTAGAAAATTAATGGGCAGAATATTGATAAATATTGATAAATAATTCATCATTAAATGACGATATACCATTCATTTTATCTCGCTTTTAAACAGATATAAAGAACAGTGATTTTCGTTTTGTCCTTCATTATGTCTTTTTGAATTTATCAGGATGTTTTCATGTGGTCAAATTTCATATGCTGGAAATAGATAAAACTTTTAATTGAAATGACACACACTGAATCATGCTTATTGATGTTGTTTATGTTTGAAATCAATGCGAACCTACCGTATCGAAAATGATAAATACCCTGCGCCACCCAAAATCAGAATCCATCAATATCACCCTGTCAGAGAGATCCGCGAAATCTAGCTATCTATATAATATGACATATTGTAACATTAGAAACGCATACCGGGAACTGGAGACATGGTTGGGCTTTGGTACATGTATATTGAAGCAGTTTGAACACCGACTGAATCAGCCAAATAAATCATATACTTGAAAAATTTCATGTTATATTGTTAAACCATTTTCATTATGCATTAATTAGCTGTTCAAAAGCATACTTTACATCATTTTTCCTAATTTGAGACTTGGGGGATGAAACATACTTAATCTAATCTATAAATACAAGGAAATTCTGCTGGGATCCTGGTTGTAAATCACGCGATCGACATTGTTTAGATGTAGATTCAACTGTCATTGCAAATGTTCACCCCGGGGTTCACCCCTGGATTATCGACAGCAGGTGATTCAATGCAAAGCTCTGAAAATAGATTCTATATTGATCATAAAAAGTATTTTATTCTCCCAGTGAAGTTCAGGTATTTCATGTAATATCAATTATTAAAGATTTCCTGAATAGGATATTCCTATTCGTTCGACATTGCAAAGCCCAGATATTTTATCAACGGACGGAAATTTCCATAAGAAAAGTATAAGTACAAGCACTTGTAAGGAGTAAAATAAAATACTCTATAGAAAAGTGACTATATATCATTTTGATATCTCTCTGTGGTACAGAAGCTTTTGTGTATTTGTTGCTCTAGCTATATTCTTTTTGTGACGGTATGTGATGCAGAAGGATGCAAAAATTGTTACCCACGGGTACCTGTGTATATACCCCCCCCCCCCCCCGCAACTTTATATACAAAATAAATGTAACACCATTTTCATTTAATTACTTGTAAAATTACTGAACATATGCACCATAAATGTTTTTTAAAAAGGCAATATTTTTGTACATTTAGCACATCTCCAAAATCGACTTTGCCGATTATAGAGAAAATATATCAAAGATGCAAAATAATGGGTTTTTGAAGAAGAAAAAACGTTTATTGGTGCGTACGTATAGTAAAACGAGTGACAAGTCACATTGAAATTAAAACGGTTACATAACTTATATTTTGTAAACAAAAGAGAGTATATATAGTCATATCCACATGCACCTGTGCAATTACTTGACAAGGTAATCTAGATGATTACAACATACAAAATCATTTAGTATTATGACATGGGAGTATAACGTATGGATCACTAAAAATATCATTATTAAGATGTGTGAACATCACATAAAAACGTGATATATCGTAAAAACAAAACAGCGAGAGGGCTCCTGTGTGTGAACAAACACGGAAGCAACAGACATTTTATGTACATGTATAGTACGGGTGCGGGGTATACTAACCCCGGATCTCAGCGTCTTCCCGAGTTTGTGATCCGCCACATCTCTCTCGTTTATGAAACATGATCCTTGACATGGGATGATGGTTTTTTTAGGAGGGGGGGGGGAGGGGTAGTATCAATGATTAAACTCAATCTTTGGCCGGGTTGCACAACGTGTAACCGTCTTATGATTATTATGGTGAATGGCGGGCGGGCGTCCCCGAACAGAGTAATCAATTCTTTTCTCATTCCTCAAACTTTGTTCATTTGTTATGGACACATTGAAGATGTGCATGTACTTCTTTGAAAGTGATCCAACATTTTTTCGAAAATTTTACATGCAGTTTAAGTTTGCCATTTTTAGCTCACCTGAGCCGAAGGCTCAAGTGAGCTTTTCTGATCAGAAGTCGTCGTCGTTGGCGTCGTCGTCGTTGTTGTAAACTTTTCACATTTTCATCTTCTTCAGAACCACTGGGCCAAATTCAACTAAACTTGGTGTAAATCATCCTTGGGTAAAGGGGATTCAAGTTTGTTCAAACGAAGGACCTGACCCGCTTCAAAGGGGAGATAATCGTGAAAATGCAAAAATACGGTGGTGTCATGTAAAAATCTTCTCAAGAACCACGTACGGGGCCAGAAAAGCCGAAATTTATATGAAAGCTTTCCGATATAGTGGAGATTCAAGTTTGTTCAAATCATGACTCCGGGGGCACGATGCGGCCACATTAGGGGATCGAAGTTTTACATGTGAATAATTAGGGAAAATCTTTAAAAATCTTCGTCTCAAGAACCACTGGTCCAGAAGAAACAATATTTCTTCAAAGGCTTCCTGATATAGAGTAGATCCAAATGTGATGAGATCATACCACCACCCCCCTCCCCTCAGGGGTAGGTTGGGGCAGGCCCCTATCAAAGGGGAGATAATCACGACATTGCAAAAATAATGTGACACAGTCCATATTTCTTGAACTATTTAAGATACAGCTTTCTGACATTATATGTATATAGATTTATTATGGCAAGATGTCCATCTTATAACAGGATACATGACCTTGTGACTTTTGGCTTTACAAGAACAGCAACGTGTTGTTGGTCATATAGGTGTTGAGGCATACCTGTGCTTTATTAATTTATTTTCAGTTATGTTATGATCCTTTTGGCAACAATATGGGGTGGAAATTTTCGCAGGAATAAAGATTGATGAAAATTCTTTGTAAAATCGCCACTGCTGAGCCAGGGCCAAGCTAGGGCACTCAGGTGAGCGATGTGGCCCATGGGCCTCTTGTTTGAACATGTCTTGAATAGACCTTACCTATTTTTGTAATCAACTCCTCTTACAGCATTCATTTGACATCCTTCAGACCTTGTACAGCTGTTATGAAAGCATTGAAGATGTGCATGTGGTTTTTAATTGATTGATTGATTTTTTGGAAGTTATCGGACATTCTTTAAAAACTTCCGTTTCTTGGGTCGATTTTCTTTACATAACCCGTCTACATCCCCCTAATCATCCTTTTTTTCTCCATTAATATTTACTCTATAAATTGACACATTCGGCGAGATGCAATCAGCCTTTTTTCCCTTCAAAAACCAAAAAGTTAGCAAATGGAAATTAATCTGAGTCCCCCACCTGGTAATTTCTTTCTTATAGTTATGAAATAAGTCTGGAAGATAAAATATCGACATTAAAACGTGATTTATAATGGTATACAAAACTACTTTTTGTAAATAAATATTCTCTCTGCTAGCTGCCTCATTCGAAGATCAACAAGGATCGCTGCTCTGTTATTTATTAAAACGTCGTAAGGTTTGCATGGTGATATCAATGAAAACACATGGATGAAGAATGCCGTAAACAAAATATTTTTCTCCACAAAAATCATACATGTATGACCATTGTTTGATTTATTCTACTTTCTCCCGCCATATGTTTGAATAATGCAGGTATAAAGGTTTTTTGTTTTTTGGGTTTTTTTTTTTTTTTTTTTTTTTTTTTGTTTTTGTTTACACAATATCGTTAAAAAGACACATCATACTGAAAAAATAATAGTACCCACCATTTCAATCTAATTAAAATTATAGACCCTTTGATCTGTTCACACATTATCGTTACACAAATTGTATTGAAGTGTATCGTAGAGGAGCGGATTTACAAGTCTAATTTTAATTAGATTGTCCGCCATTTACGGCTGAAAGTGTCTGTATTTCATTGATCAAATATCTAATTACGTATGAAACGTTTATTACAAGAAATGGAGGTGTATTCTAATGAGCTTGCTGCATCACCTCTACAACAAAAACAACTACTACTACCACCAGGTCACCAACTCACCATCACTACCACTGACTACTACTACTACTACTACTACTACTACTACTGCTATTATTATTATTAACCAGGCTGAAGCTAGCAGCCACTAACCAGCAGCCAATGCTAGCAGCCAATAAGAAAATTCATCAAAGTACTGAAAGTACTTAGACGAGGATATTGAAACAATCAAATCTGATAATTTTTTCAACAAATAATTAATAAATATAGTCTTAATTAGCAAGTTTGATACTTGAAGGCAATTGAGCTCACCTGATGGTTTAAAATGATGCAACACATGGGTCCTAAAAAAGGATAATATCAATCTAATATTTGAATAGTCAACAAAAGGAGCATAGACAAAATGAAGGACGCCCGTTTAACTATCTACCCCCGTTCTCATTTTGGGGCCTAAATAGTCAATATATGGGCTTCCACAGGCCCTTAAAGGTAATTTAGCTCACCTGAAAGTTTCGAATTTTCGTACATAAAGGTCATAACGAAGGTTAATAACACCTTTACCTTTGAAGAGTCAACGAAATGAGTATGCAGGTGAGATAGAGGGCTCTCAGGACTATCATTTCCCGCCCTCAGTTTGGGGCTGTAGGGGTACCATCTGGGGCCCAAAGAGGGTGGGACCACATTTCAGTCCCCTATAACTCGTAAAGTAGGGCTCATGAAATCAAACAACGTTTATAAAGGGCAAGACCAAACGAAACTCTAAGCAGATAGTAGTCCACTAATGGGCACCACAGAGACTCTAAAGGTAATTAGTCAGCCTGGAAAGTTTCGAATTTCCACAACATTAATTAGTCAAAACGAAAGTTAATCAAAGCTTTATACACTTTCGAAGAGTCAACGAATGAAGTATGGCAGTGAGATGGGCTCAAGACATCATCCCGCCCTTCAGTTTGGGGGTGTAGGGGTTTCCCCCTGGGGCCACAAGAGGTGAGAAGGTCAGTGGCCCAATTTCAGCCTATTCACTAGGGAATGTAGGTATGGAAATCACAACAACGTTGAGTTACAGGGGAAAGTGACAACATCGAACTCAAGCAGGATAGAATTCATAAATGGGTTCCACAGGCTCTAAAGAGTAATATTAGTCTGTCACCGTGGATGGAACGGTTTCTGAATTTTCACAGATAAAAGGTCCATAAACGAAGGTAATACCCTCTCCTTATGACAGAGTAACCGCCACCGAATGGTAGCAGGTGAGATAGAGGCTCCCAAGGACTAGATTAATCCCGCCCCAAGAAGTTTGCAGGCTGTAAAAAAGTACGCACCAAGGGCCCCAAAAGAGGATGGCACCACCAATTTCAGACCCTATACTCGTTTTAAAAAACAACAGTGAGAACGTCATGGGGAATCAGAACAAGTTGAATGGCAGCGGCCCTTCGTTGGGGAGCTGCCGCCGCCAAGCCCCCGCTAATTACGCTCAAACGCCACTGGGCTTTCATTTCGATTTTTATTAGGCTTACACGAAACATTGACCGAAGTTTCACGGCTCAGCAACCACAGGCAAAATGCGAATGGCGGTGTGTTTACATTCCGCTTAGCAAACGCAAGGGGAGTAACTGTTCACGGCACAACGTCGCGTTGCTAGAACTGGGGACCGGCATACTAGAAACTTCCCGCCCCTTGTCCCAAGGGGCACATAAACACTGTGTACTAAGTACACAGCTTTATGGGTTATCCTTGGTATATACGTACGATCTATGTATATACTGAAGAAAGATTTATTTTATTTTATTAAGATGCTTCATACCAAATTTTAAGAGAATCGGATTGGTAGTTATCAAGAAGAATTTAAAAATGTTCAATTGTTAACGCACGACGGACGACGATGGACGAAGACCAATTTCAAGAGATCATCTGAGTTTACCTAGGTGACCTAAAAATGTGTACACCCTACATGTGTTAACGTGTTCATAACCCTAGCTCAGTGCGTGTATACCGATCTAATCTAGATCCCCGTCGTTATCGGACTATGTACGTGCACAATTTGCTAATGTTTAAAACAATGAGAACGGACGTGATGGAAATACGTTGGAACAAATAATCAAAGATGCGGTGTCTCAAAAGAGCTATAGGACAAACAAAGTTAAGCGTTACACGCATGCAAGAAAAGCCAATTTTTATAATAACACAGTCAACCTGTCGTACATCACTGCCGAACAATAAAGATAAATCTATACGTGATAAAATAAGATTCAGTCTAAATTTCCTTTTTTTTCTGATCTGATTTTACGTCTCTCAATAACTCACGTCGATCTTGGGTTGCCATTCCCGATACAAATGTAGGACGTTTATAATTCGTGATCCTGCATACATCCACAAGACTCCTCAAGCGATATATAGAACTGTGTAAAATAAATTGTAAGTTAATTCACGTTATGATAGGATGCTTTCAACATTTGTCCGAAATTCGAACCATTGAAAGTAACATATTAGCTTACCTACGGGCGGTTAACATATCCTGGTGATCCAGATAGTGACCCAATTCGATAACACTATCATCATTCTATCAGTCTAAATTTCCGTGTATCTTTGATTCAGGCACGTATACAGAAAGGATAACTGGCCCAGATCGCTCCGTGGTAAAATATATAAATAGGATTTCTTAGGAAGCCTTTGATTTAAGGGGTTGCTAAACGGCAATATTGGATTTGTATTGTACAATGAAGTGACTCATGCAAAACTTCAGTCATTTTTACTACCTTTAAGATGCTTTGAGGAAAAGTTTTAACATTCTACCACAAGAAGTAGCAAAACTTAATAAAACATATAGTATATTGTTGTGTACAAAATAAAAGAAATAACATTCCTTAGTTGTAACATGTTGCAAACTATTAGTCCCTCTAAATCACACACCTGTTTCCTGCTACATGAAATTCCAAAAAATATTCAAATAACAATAGTTGATATATTGAGAACTTGCTGTTGAGTCTTCAAAACACCACAAGTTCATCCATAAAGTTGCACAATAAAATTTTTGCAAATGCTTAACATACGCCTAACCGCTATTCAATATTACGTACCATCACTAGCTGCAAAGAGATTGATTCCTCTTATTCTACTCTGGTTTATCTATCATTTTAGTTGCCAGATATTTAACATTTCTAAATTACCTGCGATCAATAGTGTAAAGAAGAGATCATGATAAATAATCTATTTAAGAAGTATCATTCATGATATGATAGTCGAAAGACGCGCATGCTAGCATTCGTAATCAAGTGGTAGTATGACATTCTACTTAAATGTATATACTGTTAGATGGTCACAAATCAATACGATGATAAGGAAATATTTCACACTCCCTCATTGATCTGATTAGACCTCACGTATCTACTTGATTTGTGTATAATATAACAAATGATAAAGAACCAATGGTGATATTCGATGGATTATAGGAACGAGTGGTACCAATATGTAATTGCTGTCCTGAACTCATTGAACTCTACGTCTGTAGAATACTATCGTTCTTGCGTGATACAGTGTCATTGACTAAAAGAGTGACACTCTATGGGTGACTGTTCGCTTTTTTTCACTCCACAATATATAGTTTGGAAATTCACATATAAAAAGCGCTCGGGAGATTTGTACGAACTTGTTACAGCAAGACTCAGGAAGAGATCTTGCTCCGATTTAAAGATCCATTGTTAGAAATATACAGATAACAAAGTTGGGGAAACACGGATCCTCGATATTCACTAAATGTCACAATTAAAGCATGGCATGTTGGTTTCTTTCAGTTGAACACATGGAGAGTTTAGTACGATAGTCGACTAATCATATGTGCTTAATACTCATAGTGAATACTATATCGATGGCATATGTAAGCCTAGTTAATCGATTCAGAGCCAACGTAATACTGTCACGGTCCATACCAACGATTTTTGCTACCAGATATAAAAGTTGCCGTGTATATACTCAGTCAACTCTTGACTCTCAAACTATTACGACTGCTCTACCATTTGTAATATTACTACTTCTTCACTTCATAACAACATATATGTATTGTCAAGTAAATATCAAAACTCTCAAGAAACACATCTATATATAAAACAAAGAACACTCTAAACTAAAATGTAAAGCTTATGACTCATATAGTTAGTATAATTTGGTGCAGAAATCCACGCAATAGACTAATATAAACGTTCTTGTATGAGTACATCTCTATATTTTTAAACCTATACTACGACTCATCTGATGAAGAAGAATAAAAATATATGGAAGGTTTCGATATCGTCAATAATATGTATCACAATGACTGGCTGATACGAATGTGTATTTACATAGGAATCTCTCTCATCTCTGAAGATATTTGATATGTAAGAGACACAATGACGTTCTGAGCCAGTTTGACTCGATGACCTAGATTTATTTCAGTTTGTACTGAACAGTGTCTTTTATTCTGCATATAATGAACGGCGTATTATGCTTATGATCTCTTCACGAATATCACAATGTTGTTTTACGGTTCTTGTAAAACAATTTTTTCGGAAATGGGGTACCTACTCGGTCCACATGACTTTCAGTCAATCAGCATTTAGAAGAAGGAATATCTAATATTGTCAAAAATACACTGCTCCAAAAAGCATTTCAATTTTGGAAACAGTCAGTTAAATATTATTCAAACAGAGTGAGGCATTAATGTGTGTATTAAGGTTTACCATCATAATACCTCGGACTTATGCTCTTATTGATACAAGTAACTATGTAATTGA
>CAJDSM010038774.1:0-12149 GCA_903981925.1 Ostrea lurida
ACAGAATGCAAAAGATTTAGATACAAGACATCTAGGATTCAGTTGTAACCATGAACGGATTTTGGGTGAAAGCGGGCTTAATCTCTACATGATACAAGATATTAAATTAATGATGACAAGTGGTGCAGGGACTTGATCTCCACTGATATTCACTCTCAAAAACATATTGGAAGTTAAAGTATTGCATTTGGTGTTATAGGGTTGTCTCTACAGTAAAGCATGATTTTCCCTCAATATCATTTTCGTGGGCTGATTCCCAGAACACCTAACCTTTATAGATCAAAGGAGTAATGTTTGTTTAAGAGAACAATGGATAAATGGTTATAGTCAATATCTGAAACAGTGATCTACCTGTGGCTGAACACCTAGCTAATACATATGTACCATGAATATTATGTAGGTACATTTAGTCAAGAGAGTATATATCATGTGTCGAAACTTAAATTCAAAAGTAATTAATTTCTTAAGACATTTTTGTTGTTGTTGTTTATATTGCTGCATAATGTTTATGCAGCAATATAAACAAGAACAACAAAAAATGTGTAAAATTTGCATTTTTTAGTAATTAAAAATCAGATTAAGAAAAGAAATTTATGTAGTCCAAAACTATTAAGAAAATTTGTAAACCACATTTTGCCGCATAATAAAAATCAAAATCTAAAACAAAATTTACCTACAAATGTATTTTATACATTGTTTTTTATAAAGAGTAAAAAACACAGGTATATTTCGCACAGGTGAAATAACTTTTTATAGTATAGATCTATAATTGCTATAACAACAGAACTGGTGGTGTGTTGTTTTAAAAGTTAGATGTTCAGGGAACATCCCATTTTGGTGAGCCAAATATTAATAGCGAATCACATGTCGCACGGTTGATAAGAGAGAGAGAGAGAGAGAGAGGTGGATGGACGGAGACGGACAGACGGACGAACAGATGGATGGACCGACAGAGATAGATAGATTTTCTACTGGCTAGATACATTAGCTACTGGTTAGGTTAATTCAAACAAAGTCTCAAAAGTAGCATGGCTACACCAATCATATACAAATGCAATGTACCCATCCGCGAGCAAGTTTGGCTATTAGGTTGGGCAGTAAGTACGTCTTGCCCGTATCTCTGTTATTTATTTATTCATTTATTATAGCAATTATTCAATGTAAATATTGAGAACATTTATCAAAACAAGAATATTGTATGTCCCAAGTTTCGGGCGCAACTGCACAAGATGCTATAACTAAATATTTACTGGTTCAATAATGATCCCTTTAGTGCAAACATATCATACATTTACAATGTACAACTGAACTCTATCCAGAGACATGTTATATATGTCTCAGGGACGGATTTTGAATTTTTTTAAAGGGGGGGGGTGAGAATTTTTATAACGTTTGAAACTGCACTCGAATTGTCCCTTCAGAGGCATAGGCAATTAGTGGCCGCGGCGCAAAACGCCCCTGAGCAGCGTGTTCAAGTGCAATATCCATGTGACGAATCGCAAGCTTAAAAATGTTGTTTTTGTTTTTTTAATGAGAGTTTTGGAGACTTGTCGCAGGACGCGTATACAAGTATTTCATTGGGAGGGGGGGGGTGCACAGACTAAGTCGCATAGGTTGCCGCTTTTAGGCCCTTAGTGGGTCGAAGATGGATGCTAGCAGAAGGTTCAGGGAGCGAATCCCCTGGAAACTGAGAGGTATTAGGCAATTTCACATTGAGTCTAGTGGTCGGCTCAGATTCAAGCGGGTCCGTGCCCTGTTAGGGATCCGGGGTCGAGCCCCGGAACTGTAGAGTTTTAGCATTTCATTTGGGTCTGCAGCGCACTTTTTAGCATTTATTTATTTTAAAATGGGACCATGTGCAATTACAACCCACAACCGTGCCCCCCCCCCCGACCTGGTTACAGCTTGTTGTCCGACTTATTTTAGATGTATTACTAGATTTTTTGGGTTAAATTTTTAGAACCATGACCAATAAGGTAGCAGTAGCATTTTGTCCTTTCTTTCCTTTGCCTTTGGAAAATAGACTCATGTGTTAATCTTATAATTTGAAATGTCTTTCAAACAGTTATCAGGCGTTTCCATCCCTCCCTCCGTCTCAATCTCTCTCTCTCTCTTCTCCTCTCTGGCTCTCTCTCTCTCTCTCTCTCTCTTCTCGTCTCATCTCTCTTCTCTCTCTCATCTCTCTCAATCTGTCAAGGGGGATGTTAGGCCCCCCGCAACTCCTCGCGTATTGAATCCATTTCAAGATTCTTAGATATCTGTGTTATGGATAGCGAACGAGCGCACGCTATTTACGCTTTGCGGTTCAGATTGTCGTAATTATAAAATTCAACATAGGAGAATTATAATCGAGCCTCTGCACAGTATTCAGTTATCTGCATTGATTACTTTAGACTATTCCATTGTCAAAAGTTCTTAACTTAGTTATCATAGCCAAATAGAATTATGTCTAGAAAAAATGAAACGAAAGCAAATCTGGTTCGTCGGAAAGAGCAAACCAGCCAACCCCCTCCAAACTCTCTCCCTCGTCTCTCTCTCTCTCTCTTCTCGTCTCTCTCCTCTCTCTCTCTTCTCTCTCGTCCTTCCCAGCTATTCCTTTATGTCTCCCTCTCTCCTCCCGTCTTTTCTTTCCCTCTCTTCCCACTTCTACCCCGCGTCCTCATTCACTCTTCTCTACCCCCGTCCCTTCATATCTTTCTGGCCCCCGGGTTCCCCGTTCTAGTTCTCCTCTCCCCTCGCGGCATTCGATCTTTCCACTTGCCCTACCTTCCCCCGTCCCTCCGTCCTTCCTGCATGCCATCCTTCCCTCACTCATATCCTCCTCCTCCCTTCCTCTCATCTGGTCTTCCTTTCTCTCCAACCTTCTTTCTTCTCTCTCTCTCTCCTCTCTCTTCTTTCTTTTTTTTAACAAAAATCAAAGGGGGGGGGGGGGTTTGCAGAGCACCGAACCCCCCCCTGTAGATCCGCCAATGTGGTCTCTGGCTATATGCTACATATGCATTTACACAACCTTTCATCTTTTTGTGTTTAACTTTGATTTTTTTCTTAAATTTACATTCGACATCATCAAATTTCATGACATTCACTTGACTTTTCTTGTTTATGCATAAAACATCCTGATTTGAGTGCTTTAATTTTATTTTCTGCTTGACCGATTAGCCTGGTACCCCTGGCATTCGCGGAGCATTATGGGAAGGCTAGGGTACCTGGCTACTTGTCTACCTTCATGACTCGGGGACGAACAGCAATTTCGAAGGCTACCACTGAATGTTTACCTAAATGACTAGCACCGAGGACTAGCAGGTAGGCTGTATGAATCTCCTCACTCAATAATTCTCGGAAATATCAATTAACAGATTTATCTGAAAAATTAGGCCTAGAGATTTTATGATTTTTACCTGTGTACATTAAAAAATCTTCAACAATTCAAAGATTGGAAAAGGTGTTGATGAAACATTTAGTAAGTTTCCACATTGAAATCAACAGTTAATGAATAATATGTGTTTTTATGTACTAGATTGTATATTACCTAGTAAATTTCAACTTTCGTTTTGATGGAACATGGGTGTTCCTAAAATGCGGGATGGAAAACGGAACGGAAAACATTGGATATATTTTCGGAGGCGATCATTTGTGAAATCAGGAGCAGAAATGTAAGAGAACGGGAATCCATGCTCACAATCCATTATTTCTGATTATATATACAAAATTGCATTCTTTACTATTAAAATCATACCTTATTATGAAAAGTGATATTAAGCACCTTCGCTCCTATTGTTGCCACCTTCGTTTCCCTTTCCAGGCTTTGTCACATTTTTGACACCCTAATATACCTTTCATCAATTGTGGCGGTATGTTGTAAGGGAAGAAAAAATGTTAAAAAGACCCAATTCACAATCTTATTACTTTTTACTGGTTGCCCATATAAGAAACGATTTCATATCTAAGTAATGAATAAGGATCTCAACTCCACCCCATTCCAACCACCCCTGAAATATGAAATAACTTTCTCATCAATTTCTGTGAAATGTAACCTTTTTAAATCAAATTCGCTGTTAATCGAACCAGATATTTTTAAGATATCTAGTCTAGTACATGTATACCATAAGATTGAGTCTCCAAAATTATTTTTTCAACATTGTCAGTTGGATTTTGTGCCAGTGCAGAAACATCTTGGACTGTTTCTTTCATTGGGTTGGTCCCATTATATATGCGGCTTACAAAAAGCTAGGGAAATATGCATTACTTTTAAGATCAGCTGTACAATATGCCTCTGTTGTTTGGAATGGATGCAATAATTGCAATTCATTTGATAGTGATGTGTTAGAAAACGTTCAACTATGCGCAGCACGAATTATCACTGGCCTCCCTATACTAGCCTCTAGCAATTCTCTGTATTTACAAACGGTTAGAGACTCTGGTTTTTTTTTTTCAGACGAACAACTGCAAAGTTAGTTACCATGTACAATGTTCTTAATAATGAGGTTTGGCTGTATCTAAAAGAAACGATACATAGTAAAATAAACAATATGTCCTCATACAACCTCCATAATAGAGACAACTATACAATGGCCATTGTAAGAGGAGTTAACAGATTTCATGATACAAATGAAATACTTGTACCAGAAAATTCATCAAAGGATTTATAAGGTCATTATTGATCTACATAATAAGATACCTTAAGTTGATTTGATTTAAAGTCTGCTATTTAGTGTTGGAGAGCCGCAGTCATTCATTCTCAACTTGTTGACTGAATGAAATATTGAATTACATGTACCTTTGTTATATATGTAGCACACTCTCCTTGTTTGACCGCATTAACTTAATTGCTATTATATATATATATAGTTATATAATTATATATATATAATATTATATATATAATATATATATATAATATATTAATCATAGCGTCCAGAATCCAATGCAAGTTCTTTACTACAGACTTAAGTGTAATATATGTAATCGTGAGATTTTTGCAGATGGGAGGGGGGGGGAGGTATTTCTGTTGTTTCATCGCTTGGCTAACACTTCTATCAATGCACAATTAAAGATTCATTGTAAAACTTTGGAACACTGTTTACCCACAGACAAAGTTAGCTTGCATCAATTCATGTCGCATGTTAGTGTAACATATTTCCTTAAAGTTTTTTTATTTCATCAAAATATAGGCATATTTGCCGCAATTTTGTGTTTCATGATTTTTGTTTCGTTTCCGTTTACGCGTTTTTAGTAGCTACATATTGCGTACTTATTGCAGCAGGCTTAGTTCAGCGGACGCCAATACATTATTCAGGGACCTTATCTTTGATGAGGTATTTAAACCTGGGCAATAATCGTAAATCTTTTGTCGACCATTTACAGATGTCTAGACGGCATAAAGTTATTGCAGCCAGCACTATTGTGGAGTGTAACCAGTGTAGAGCGCGAACGACTTGAATATATACTGTAAATCCTGTACCGACAACTTGTGTCAGTATGCCGGACCGTCACCCAAATGGCAAAGCCACCAGATCCCACGTCATCGTCCCTACACAGAGGAGAGACACATCTCCAAAACGCGATCCTGTCAATCCATCACATAATTCTCTTACGACATGGGTGCTGAACTTGCAAACTTCCGTCTGTAAGATTTATTGAAAGAAACCATAAAGGCCACACATTCAGAAACATTGACGAACATTTGAAGACATCAGAAACCCTGCAGAGAACAAGATCAAAACGCCGAAAAAGAATATCTTCCAAATCTTGCTGCGCCTTAAAGAAAATTATCCGATAGAGAACAAGTCAAAGGAGAAGAGAACCGACAGATAAGGAGACGATCTGCGCGAGGATGCAAAACAGATTGGATTAGTAGTACGGCCATTCCAGAAAAAAACTCGTAAGATACTTGATATCAGCACAATATCCAGGATGAAGAATTTCGAAAATCAAGACAGCCATATATTCTCTCTATATCTAATATGAAGATTCATTGACGGTTTATGATAAAGAAAAGTGGACCATGCAGAGTAGCCTGCCAAAAAAATCCTCAGTCTACGAGACAGGCATGGGATGGATTCAATGACCCCCCCTTTTATTTTTTTTAATTCGTTCTTGGATAATTACACTTATTTCTTTCTACGATTATTATGTTTGTAAATATGTATATCATATCACCCAAATTTATTTTTCGTCTGGGTCACGTATTACTATAAGTATCTGTATCAGTGACAGTACTAAAGAGGAAGGCTGCAACTCTTTTACGAAGTTGCCTCACCTGGTTTGGAACTCGACTTCGATTTTTCATTGCAAAGCAAGTCAAAATGTTGAATGATATTCAATACATTGGTTAGACATTCTTCTTACGTTGGGCTTCCTTATATTTTTCCAAACTCTCACATATCTTATTACTATCCAACACAATCACTCAAAATCCGGGTCAATTCGGTTGCTTGCATTAAGTGCCCGAAGTCATGGAAGGGCAGTGAGGACGATAACCCAAACTAATGTTCCGAATTTGTTTGTTGTATTGCGTGCAAATTAGCTTATTAGTGGCGTTTTCCCCCCTGCAATGGAATGACCACTAGGCAATCTGACTTAATAAGACTATGATTTTTGTCAGTAAATATCGCTAAATCACACTTAATGCGGATTACAAGATCGTTTGCACTGTCGGGACGTCACATAATCTGATGATCATAGCGAGGTGCGGATCACATTGCCCTAGACAGTGACACTGATATTCAAGTGGATAATCCAGAAGGGGTTTCGGATACCCCCACCCCCATCGAGAAGAAATATTGGTTGATAAACATGTAAAAATAATGACAATTGTAATGGCGCCCTCCTCCTCTGAAATCACAATCCTTGAATCCGGCCTGATATTGCATCAATCAAAAAGAAATTGTTGCAGTCAGTAATTATCATAGGCACTTGGGTCAATGGCATATACATTGTCACTTTATCTTTCTTTCGCTGATCCAGATAGACTCACTATCTTTTTTTTTACCGAGTCCACTAGACCCGGGGGGAGGGGGTTCATGTCAATTCATCAATGAGCTAGTGTGGTATGTTTATCCACTGAAATTCATTCTCCTGTAATAAAATTTGCCCATCATGAATATTATGAATTTTCCGCACGAATATAACTACAAACACCCGGTTTCACTACTTCATATGGACACCAACTAAACATAAAAAGGTCCAATATGTGTATAGAAATATATTATGATTTGATCAGATTTTACAAATGAAATAATGAATAGGATGTTGTTTTTCTGTATTTAATAATTGAATATATGAATGGGGAGATTTTTAAAATCCAGCGCGATGTGTTGTTACCCAAAAGTGTAGGTTGGGCCCCGGGAGGGGGGGAGATGTCATAGACCATCCAGAAATTGTGGTAGGGGCCTGTTTTGTCTCTGTCAACGTGTTAGTAAATTCAGTTTACATTGTTTCAATGATAATTTTTTAAAAAACATTGAGATAGAGACAAAAAATGCTTTGGATAAGTATGTAAATGTTTTCACAAAGTACAAATCGTAAGTAGAAAAAGCGGGGCTGCGTGTCATTCTAGATTGAAAAAAACACCTGCTGTGAATTGGGAGAGGGGGGGTCCAAGCTCATCTATCACCATATTTCCTTGTTTCGCAAAATTGTACGATAAAGAAAGAAAAAAATATATTTCTCGTATATAGAGGAACCAGTAAAAATTTCTTGCATGAATGATGCTCAACAGAGAGAGGCAACAGAATTTATATTGATATAAAAAAAAAGAAAGCTCAAATGGGGAAACAAGGAGAGAGCATACGATTATTCGCGCGCTTGCAGGTACCACATCATCTCTTCTCTCTCTCTCTCTTCTCTCTCTCTCTCTCTCTCTCTCTCTCTCTGAAGCCGGGCATCGTATCATGTAATGTAATGTCATTCCGGAATATTAGTTTGGCTTATCGTATCCTGCATCCTCATGATTCCGGCTCAGCTAATGCACAGCAAGCGAAATTGACCCCGGTTTTGGGACTGTTGATCTGATGTAATATAAATATTGACGAGTTTGAAAAATAAGGAAGCACGAACGTAAAGAAGAATGTCTAAACAATGTATTGATAATGCATATACCAACATTTTTGACCTTGTATTGATGAAACGAGGCGAAGTTCACCAGGTTGAGGGCAGACTTCGCTGAAAAGAATGCCCTGCCTTCTCTTCTTTATAATTGTCACTGAACATGATATTTAGTAATAGTGACCAGAGACGAAAATAACATTTGTGGGTGTTCATGAAACATATTTACAGCAAATAAAATAACGTAAGAAAAAAGAAAAATAAGTGTATCTATCCCAGAACAGGGAATTAAAAAAATAAAAATAAGGGGGGGTGTCATGATCCATGCCCCAAAGGTTGCCTGTGTCTTGAAGTTTACAGCAGCCGAATTACCAAGCATAGAAATCCTCGTTAACACAAACCGAACATCAACAAGGACCGGGTCATGAAGCGATGTTTGGAAAACTAAGTATGCCAAAGAAGTCGACGCATGAAAAACCAAAAGAACAAATTTCCAAAAAACGTGTCGTGTCAACAGATCATATATCTATTGGTTCTCCTGTAAAATGTCTGGAATTCAAAGTGTCCTCTCAAGATTTTCAATACAGATTTCCTGTAAATAATCTGTAGACAAAAAGATTTGGGTTTGAGAAATGAATAAAAGAGGCCTGATTATGGCTAATAGGATCAAGATCTAGAAGAAAGCAAAAGCTGAAACGAAGATTAAAAACAAATTCGTCGCTCATTTAACGGTTATCACAAAAAGCAGTGACTTGCGATGAGAGTATTGCATTGGTACATACGACAAATCAAACAAGAAAAAATCAAGAAATATACACATCAGACAAGGAAGAACACAAGCTGTTATATCAGAACTGCAGGAAACTGGTCGCCTCTTTGTGTGTACTCCTCCCACAGGACTGGCGACATACTGGTGGGGATGATAGATGGTGACGTTAAGAAAGTGGTCCGATACAACAAGGAGGGTCGTGAGCTGTGGCAGAGTCAGTACGACGCCCAGGGTCAGCCTCTTTATAAGTACCCTGGATACATAACAGAGAACGTGAACGGCGATACCTGCACGTCAGACGGTACTAGTTCTAATTACGCCGTGGTGGTGGTGGACAGGGACGGAAATCACCGGTTCTTCTACAGAGGTCGTCAGGACGGATCAAGATTCATTCTTCATGGAATTTGCACCGACGTCCACGGGCGGATCCTAGTGGTAGTCAATGTTAACAGTGTCCACATGATAGATCAGAATGGCGAGTTTATCACCGTCCTACTGACCAGGGATCACGGAATATGTCGTGACTTTGGACTGTGTACAGACAGTGACAATAATATCTGGCTTTGTGGAATCAGGGCAGTCAAAATGTACAAGTATCTGAATTAGTCGTGACGTCATTCTTTTAAGCTATGTTCTGATTAATTAATAACGAACAATCAAGGAATGACTACCAAAGTCTGAACAGGAAAAACTGTTTAGAACAGGGTTTTCTCCTTTGATGTGCCAGAAAGAAGAGTAACGTATGGTTAGTATCGTTAGCAACTGTGATCAAATGAGGATAAAAAATATTTACTTTGAAAAAACCTGATCAGTTGGATTTTGATTTGTTTCAATCAAGCTCTAAATTACTGAAAGTTTTGTTAGTCAATTTACGTTTATTGCATGGTTTATTATATAACATGAAAGAAGAAAATGTGACGAAGCAGGCCAGAATTCGAACTAGCGGCCCCTTTGGTATATTGTCTTATTTAGAAATTTACAAATTCTGTAACTATTTGTTGATTTTGAATTCATGCGTGCCCAGCATTTATTGCTCAGTACTGTATAATGGGTAACGAGATATGTCTGTCAGCGTCCTAAATGTTTGGTCGCCGATGTTCTCGTTGGAATACAATGATTCTTTGTTTAAATTTCTGATTAAGGTTGGCCATTATCGGCGCTTTATGAATTTAACTGGGAATGTTGAAGTTATAGAGTCACTTATGTATTGGAGTTGGAAACAGACGGATGACAGTTCTGCGGTTTGAGCATCACTGAAGAGACATAATTTGTCGAAATGCGCATCTGGTGCATAAAAATTGGTACCGTATATGATTTATATTGTACATTATATGACTGATGGACTGATGTGTTGCTGAACTTGTACAACTTAAGTGGTGTTGTATATAGATACGTGTATATCTGTAAATAAAACGTATATATATCATCTTGCCTTACTCTTAGACGGTATCACGTTACATATTTGGTGGCAGCGTAGTGACTCTGGTGTTGGCGGGAGACCTGCTTCGGGTATAGTCTTTTAGGAGCTCTGGGATTTTGTAAATCCATGTACGTACCTGGTTTCGTAGGTCTGGGGGCAACGGCGATTGTCGTCGGGAACGGCGGATGTTGTTGCTGAACAGATCCCAAGCATTCAGAGAGAGCCCATGCTAAGCTTTGCCCTGAGTAGGAGGAAGTGTAGCAGACAGTATAAGAGGAAACTTTTACTGCCGCGCTAGAGAGTAGCTAGCTTTTCTGACGATATGGTAAAGTTTCCTGATCACACAAGATGAGCAACTGCGCAAGCGTAGTCAGAAACTGTGAGCGTAGCAGCATCAGGATGGATGCCCCAGCTACACTTTATAATATAGTCAGGTGTTCTACCAACTGAGTATTCTGACCACCGGTGATCGAACCCGTCTGGCCGCTACTCTCCTTGAATTGTTTTTGCCATCAAATATACAAAACCCAGATTATTGATATAATCGCATGTCAAATTGTCTACCCATTCAGGCCATTGATATAACAGTTTGATGAAAATTGCATCTCATTGATATATTTGATTTGTCAAAAAAGTTACCTATTCCAGCGGGACGTCTGTGTATACCATGATATAGGAAGACCCCCCCCCCCCGGGGGTGGGTGGGTGGGTAGAGCACCTGGCTAAAGATTTAGATGGCCTTGGTTCGAATCCCTGTCTGGTCCGCTGCATTTTATCCCTTCCCGTTACATTTGCTGTCATTGACCACCCCTGGACTTGCAGGTGGAAGCCCTGCCAGGGGCAAAAAGAGTTGGTAAATTAATATATGCGCTGAAAATTATCCTCAAATAAAATTTGTAATCATGGAATATGACATGTATTTACAATATGCACTACTATTTTAGGGCAAGGGATTGGCCATAGTCGTTTTCAATGTTTCATACTGGTCCACCCAGATCTTAATATGTGAACTTGAACCTTCCCAACACGCTCGAGGAAGCTAAATTCTCCGCCTCTGAGCATACGTAATTGTGCAGGATGCTGTAATTGTGTAGATAAGTAGGGCTGGGCTTTCTTTTCAAATTAAAATAGGCCTAACGGAGAGCTGTACAAACCTAGTAACGTGGGAGTAGGCATAGTGACGTCATAGCGTACTACCAGGCGTGCAACGCCGCTGTGGTGAGAGATTGACCAAAGAACTCCATTTTTTGCGGAAAGTCATTTGATCCAGATTGAATTTGATGCTGTCATTGAGTCGATCGGTTGTACGTTTGCTCTACTTGTGTATAAATGTCGAGTAACAATGTGTTTAACGTAATCATAGTCCCAAACAATAACAAAGGGCGAGTGGTGGGCAAACGAACTCGACAAAAGACGTAAAGCGAATCAGGTAACAGGAGGAAGTAAAAGCATCACATACATACGTTAGACCAGATCACAACCCGCCGTAGTAGGCCCGTAATAGTACTGAAACAAAGTTATTTAACGGTTAACCATCGTCAGATACTGTACAAGATGTCGAATTAGGTTTAGTTTCAGTTGATATGGGGAGGGGATGTTGTTTTTGTGTTAGAGAGAGAGGGGAGAGTGTTTGATTTAGTATTAAGATGGAGGAAGTATTAATGTATTATTTTTAGTTTGGTTGTTTTTTTTTTTGTTGTGTTTTTTTGTTTTGTTTTAAATTGTGCGCGTATGTTTTCGTATATATTCCCAATTCTCCGGATCATAAACAAAAGCTGAATTGTAAGCTGAAATCTTTGGATGGTATGGAGGTATTCTGTTCCCTTTTTTGGTTGTTGTTTGTTTTCATTTTTCATGTATTAAGCACTAAATAATCACAACTAGGTATGGGCTAATGCGCTGGGTTTGACGGTT
>CAJDSM010038785.1:0-10114 GCA_903981925.1 Ostrea lurida
TCACCAACAATCGGTATCAGATTTCTGTTTGACTAAAGTCATACCTTATTATATTGTAATTTAGCAACGATTTTTCAATGGTAGGCGACTGCATCGCTGAATCACTAGACATTGATGTCAATATGGGCAATTAGCGGCACCGGTCAAAATCGAAAGTAAGCTCGATATGGAAAGATTGCAACCGAGTCAGGCATGATCATGCCGAGTGCAGACGATTTATTTGGACCTTGATATTAATTACGGAACACAATTCATTAATTTGGGTAACATGTAAGGAAGTTTATATACCTTTTACTGGCCCTTGATTCGAAAGTCACAAAGATCTAAATTGAATGCGGATTTTTTTTTTTCCCAGATACGTAAGCGCATTACCAACTTTTATTTTTTGAAAATTCGATAAAAATCGGCAATGCGGCAACCTCAAAAACAGATGCGCGCGGGCCTGATGAACCGTAATTTCAATTTTATTTGGCCAAAGATATCACCATAACAGAGATACATGTACAACAGTTAACATTGTGTTAGCATTGTAGAAAGATATCACTATAACAGAGATACAACAGTTAACATTGTGTTAGTATTGTAAAAAGATATTACCATAACAAATTACATTAATTCATATAGATACAACAGTTAATATTGTAGAAAGATATCGCTATAACAGATTTAATACCATTCATGAAGATACAACAGTTTTAAATACTGTAGAAAAATATTACTATATTAACAAATTATCATTGATTTTATCGTATCAGTGAGGTCAGTCGCCTATTATGTTTTTATAACCCTCTCCCTAAGACACATCAGCTGACATGTCTTGATGATTCTCGACTGAAGCACCCAAGCTACAAGCTGGACAGAGATTTCATATAATGTATATTATTAGTTACATAGTTTGTAGTTGACAATATGGTTTATAAATGGTCAGTAAATTCTATATTATTATTATTATACACTTATAAAGCGCCCTATATGATCAGTAAAATCACTCTAAAGCGCTGTACATTGTAAACGAAACTAAAATAAATGTAAAATAAAAAAACAATAAAAAAAAAACATGCATAGAAACACAATGAGGAATAAAAGAAAAATTGAATGGCTTAGGAATTAATACGATAAAACTGAAACATATAAAATGTAATTACAAAAATGCAAGATCTGAAATATATGGAGTGTTTTGTTATATGGGGCAAGAGCAAAGCTCAAGTCCTATATAGAATTTACTGACCACGCATCAACTGCAAACCATGTAATGAATATATCTTACAAACTGCTTTTTCTTAAACAGCATCTACACTATAAAATTTGTATTTTGATCAATTATGTATGTGATACACTTAAGCCTGAAACAGCTATATCACACACAAGTGATGTGAGAAGTTGTATTGTTTATGTAGTGTATTTGATGTTGATGCCCATATTTAGTTTTAACAAATGGAAATTTAATACTTCAACCAGAGTTTTCATTATATATATATATACATGTATATTAATTTTATGCTTATTTCTTGCTACTTTAGAGTATCTGACCCATATAAGGATGCATGCATAAATCAGTAAATTAATATCAGTTGCTAACAGAATGAAATATTCAATTACCTTCACACAAAGCAATACATGTCATGCTGACGCCATGATCAAGAAAGCGTGCTTGGGACTGAAAAAATAAACAACCCTAGAGTATATAACAATATTATACTTTCATGTAAAATACTTGATTCTGATTGGTTGAGAAACCTTTGATAAAAAAACACTGTCAACCGCTGAATGATAAAACCGCACCCCACAGTGTGTGAGAACATAACAATGGTCCACATTGCTTGACAATTAACGATTGATATTCAAAAAAATGTTGACTGTGCGAAATTTATGCGCATATGGTTCACCATTCTGGTGTGCATAAGTGGAGCCGGTAAAACGGATGTTTGCAATTGTTAAATCAGCATTAATGGTCACAAATGACAAATGAGAAGTTAGGTATTCCCATTTTGCAATTTTTCCTGATGTTTACATCTTAGTCAAGTTTTGCAATGTTTACTGACGTTATGTTTTTGCATCACAGTATTATGACGTCACATTTGAAAGCTTTCCATCTCGTTAATGTGCATTTACTCAGTACATATTGGTCAATTTGATCAAAACAGTTGCATTAGAATTTGTTTTTTATGACATTCAGTATAATATGATAAATAATGCCTGCAAGAGAGGGTTACAGAGGAAATTGTCACCCCTTGAAAACCATTGTTGACCTCAGCTAACGCATCGGTCAACAATGGTTTTCTCGGGGTGACAATTTCCACTGTAACCCTCTCTTGCAGTCATTATTTATATAATATCTACACAGCCACACACACACCCCACCCCCACCTAATAAATCCTTTGATATTATAGCAAAGCTTCTCAAAGTGGGACACATCCTTAAATATTCTATAGTTACTTTGACCTTCAGTTTTCTTCTTTTAATAACAAAACTACAATCACCTGATATATCAAATCAACCAAGCAACAAATATGACCTGTACAGTGTCTACAAGCTTTTCCTATAAAGTATCAGACTGACCTTTTGACCCCACATTTCCTCTCTTATTAACAATGCTACATGTGCAGCATGAAATCAATTAAGCTAAAAGAGTGGTCTGTACAGTGTCTACATGTTCAGAATCACACACACTCACACATGTGCATGCACTCACACATATGCACACAAACACTCACCAACTGATTGTGTGATTTCTTATGGAGGCCATAGCCCATCCTGGAATATCCAAACGACGTTGATGAGTGGGGACTCAGATAAACCCCTTTTCCATAGGCAGCTCCATTTACCTGAGAAACAGACATAATAATGCATGTATAATGCTGATCAAAGAATTACAATTAAATCTGCTACCTTGTAGCATACTTGTTACTTGCCAGTCGTGTATGATTCATGTGTTGACGAGCACCCTTTCTATTTTGTATGAAGCTAAATATAACTCCAGGAAATGTGTATTATATTTGCAATTTGATTATGTGTCATTAATAAATGTGATATGCACTGCTTCAGTATCTGATTATATGTCATATGTAAATATGTAATACCGTATCTGATCAAATACAGTCCCTGAAATGATCACTTTACCATTTTTCCGTGCGATCAGCGTGCGGTCACCGTGCGTTTAGTTCATTGTTCAGCGTGCAGTCACCGTACATTCTCCGTTCACCAAATTGCGGTCAGCGTGCGGTCACCGTTCGTTCTGCATGCGGTCACCGTGCATGTGGTAAAGTAGAACGTTTCAGGGACTGTATCACAAAACTTCACTCATCATACACTTTAAGCTTAGAGAGATTGTCTATAAAATACTATACACACCTGCAGTTTTGTTCCAGAGGCAACAATTAACCCTTCTCTGATGATGGAGTGCCAGTTCTCAATACCAGACCCACTGCAATGCAAATCATACAGTGTCACTCACAACTACATTAATGTTCAAAGTTAATAAAGGAACATGAAATTCTGATAATTGTTCTAGCTCTGTGTTTACTCTCTCTTGTCCAACATGTGCTTGTAAGACTTGGTGTAAGGTATTTAAAGTGTGTTCCGACTCACTGAAAAGCGAATGTGCTGCCATGTTGTTTTTTCAGCTCTCTGAACACCTTCTCCTTGGCTGGAGGACTGTTTAACAACAAATACTGATGAGGGGTTCTCATGAATTCCAAACGCTACAAAATTAGTCAGGAAGAGTCCTTGGATTAACATACATGTTGTTAATATTATCTAATACTTGACATAACAAGAGAGGTAACACTTAATGTAACAAGAGAGATAACTCTTAGATAAGAACTCTTCAGGAAAAGGAGGCGTGTTCAGTGTGAGGAAGTATGTAATAGAATGTGGAAAGTGTTTTGTGATTTATGTAGAGATTTTAAGTACAGACCTAGTGGTGTTTAACACATCATTAATAAAACGGTTGCAATATTTACTTGCAATTAACATACCAATTTTACATACAGTAGAGCAGTATCAACATTTACTAGTAACTGATTCATAGGCTTTACACACATGTAACAGAACTGTCATGTCACAACTGGAGATTTAAAGTTTTTCAGATGGAGTTTTGGTCTGAAAACTGGAGATTTTTTGTCGACATTTTTCAATACATTCTTATGTGTCCATTGGTTAATAATTTACAATAAATAATATGTGTGAGCTTTTTTTAAATTCAAATTTTATTCATTTATTTTGTGTTTGTATTTTTGAAGGGTTTTAAGTTCAATACAATTAGGGCTTTTGTTGAAAACATTGTCAATTCTAGTTAACTCATTGAGAAGTAAATTAAATAACCAACTTTATTTCACATATTTATTACGGAAGATACAAGGTTTCTGTATAGGCAACTTTATCTATGGTGGTGGTGCTGCTAAACTAGTTGGAATATTCTAACTATGTCTCAATCCCCTCACCACACCCTCATGCTGCTCGAGTTGATGCTACTGAACTGTATTTTTTTTTTCTCTCCATGTGTATAATCAGCTATACATTATGTGCAATAGATGTAATCTGTAACTTATTATTCATTACAATAACATTTGTTACGTTTAAACTTTAGATATTAATCTCTCTCTGATTTGTCTTCAGTACAGAAGAATCAGTTGGGGACGGGGAATGACCAAAAACATTTTGCACGTTCTGATGGAGGATGGGATTACCAGCTGAACAGGCTCTTAATGCTCTTGTCAGCTGTAATGGAGATCTGTTAGTGGCCGTCAATTACCTGATGGGCCATCGAGGGTGCAGCTCCCAGGGGTGAGTTATAGAGAATCTGTTAGTGGCCGTCATCACCTGATGGGCCATTGTGTCAGCGCCCAGAATTTTCAATCGTTTTCATGGGCATCCAAATTTGTTATGCCCCCGTGATCGAAGATCGGGGCATATGTTTTTGTCTGCTCTGTCATTCTGTCCTTCTGTCATTCTGTCTGAACTCTTAAACCTCAGCTAGTAAACTTTTGAATGAAGTACTAGGAGCTTTGATATTTCATCATGTATGTTCCTTATGACAAGACCTTTCCATGAGGTACCAAAATTTTTTGACCGGCCTGACCTTGACCTTGAAGTTTGACCTACTTTTCACAAACTTAATCTTAGCTAATAACTTTTGAATGTTAGAAGTATTAGGGCTTTATAATTTCATATATTTGTCCTGTATGCAAGACCTATTCCGTGGGTACTAAAAAATTTTGACCTCCTGACTTTGACCTTGAAGTTTGACCTACTTTTCAAAAATTTTAACCTTGCTTATAACTTTTGATGCGTAAGTACAGGGCTTTGATATTTCACATGTATGTTCCTTATGACAAAGAACTTTTAAGTAGGTTACCAAACTTTTGAAACCTGACCTCGAACTCGGACATACTTTTCAAAAAACTTTTAACCTTAGCTATTACTTTTGAAATGGTAAAAAAAATACTAGGGTTTTTGATTATTTCAACACGTATGCTTCTTATGACAAGGACCTTTCCGTGGGTACAACATTTTTTTACCTCCTACCTCTGATTCTTGAACTTTTAACCTACTTTTCAAATATTGGCCATAACTTGAATTGGCAAGAGATAGGGCCTTTTCATATTTTCACATGTGTATCGCTTACGACAAGCCCTTTTATCTGCGACCAAGTCCTGACCTTGATTTTGACCTGCATTCCTTAAAAACTTAACATTTGGCCATTAACTTTTATTGGAAGGTAAGGGATACGAACTTTCATATCTTCACATACATATCCTTTTATGACAAAGGCCCCTTCCACAGGCATGTGAATACGGGGGATTCGTGTTTCACAAACACAATTCTTATTGATTTGTAAAATTTACTTTGTGATGTATGCTGGTATTGTTAATAAAAAAACTTTGCTTTCGGTTTCTTAATGTTGTGATAAACCAGGAAACTGATGTTTAAGAATGGTAATGAAATCAGGTATATGAAATTTATAATGGTCGTTGTAAAAGTTGTGCTGATATTTCAATAGTAGAAAGTTGACTTGTACCCTGTTTCTGCAAAACCTACTCTTCTCAGAGAATCCATTGTCCATTGATATACTTTTGTACCCATATACAACGTTACTGCCGTGCTAATCATTAAATTGAATTGATGGCAGTCACCTTTGTTCTCTGCCTAGTCTGTTCTTGGATATCACACTTTTACGTAAGACCACACTTATGTGCAAATTGGTTTTTGGGTATCTAAAAGTATAAAGGTACACTTAAAGATGTCAGTATTGGAAAGGTCTTTCATATGATTATTGAATTTAGAGAGGTAAAATACCACTGCACGTACATGTATAAGCAAATCGTTTTCCATGTGTCAAGGGTGAATATGAAATGTGAAGATATTGAACAGTGTTTTGTAAAGAATACAAAAATAATGGAGAGTAGAGCAAATTCGAAGTAAAATTTCCCAAGCATAAAGTTAATTTTATTTGGGTGGGGTAGGGTGGGGTGGAGTGCCATGTTTTGTTTTAATGCTTATAAAGCTAATGTAAAATGTATGCCTGTTTAAATCAGAAAATTTAAAATTTACAGATCAACAAGCGAGGCATCAAACCCTGAATGCTCCACATCTTTAGAACCAGTGGTCACAAACATTACCAACGCCAGATATCTACTCCTGGACCACTCAGCCAAAAGCGCATTAAAAAAGTTAGTCGACTGCATTCAGTGGAACCCAAATCTGTTGAGCCGGAGGTCATTGATTTGACTGGAGATGGAGATGATCTGAATTTAATGCCCACATCAACATGGTTTGGGAGAAATTCCAAACGAATCCCAAGTCCAAATCTAGGATTTCTGATTCAGGTGAAAAAATGTTTCCAATTAGAAAATTATATTTCGATATTTGTCTGAGGAAAGCATTTTTTTAAAGAGAAAAGGTGTATTCCATACTTAACATTTTATGATAGGTAATTGTGATGTGGTTAATAAAGTTTTTTTGTTTCAAACCATTGTACCAGTAATGACGGAATTTTATGAGAATTTTGTGGTCATGTCTGTTTGGTCTCAGACCTGTTTACTCTTACGATTTCTCCGTAATTTGTACGGATTTTGAGACCAAAATACGTCTTACGTTTTCATGTCCCGAAAATACGGAAATCGGAAGTCTGTCCGTTCATATTTTAATGCTTTATAGTTTGGTGTTATTATCCGCGTTGTATTGACGCTTGAATAATCGCAAGAACCAAGGAGTTGTAAAACATTTCCGTGATACATAGGTCATATCAATGAAATGATTTAAAAATGGCCGAAACCCGCCGAAAGAAGCACGATGTGATCATCTTCAGTAATTTTCTTGGCCCTTCTTCAAAAGGAAGCACTTGTGTCCATTGCAGTATTTGCATTGTAGATTTCTTATGTGCTCATGCAGGAAGAAATCATTATGGCTGTAACACGCTACGAAATATTACACAAGCAATGGGAGTCCTTGGGGTCTTCATAAGGAGAATAGGAGTATTCACGATATTTCGGGAACAATGCGATGATTCTTTGCAGTTAGGAATAACGATCACGGGCGGAAGTAAAAGTCTGTGAAATATAAACCCACATGAACCTGTCGGTTAGTACAGGCTACAGTTGATAAACTGTCCAACTTTAAAAAAACCAGTTTCCTGATTCGAAAAATAGCGCAAGTTATAATTAACAGTTATTTATTTTAATGTTCGTATTTATTTCAGACTTTGCAAAGCAAGAAATGCAGTGTTATATTTCATTAAATCAAGTTTTGATAAAGTTCTACATATTTGCTCTTTTAATATATGTAAAAACACTGTAAAAGAAAATCTCTACGGACAAATGCCAAATCTCACTGACAAATCTGATCACAAATACGGAGAGACAAAAATAGGGTAAACAGGTCTGTGGTCCGTGATAAAATGGAATCGTTCTTCATAGCTTGGTTCAGGGAGATGGAAGAAATTTAAATTTAAAATATTATGTTATATAAAAACTAAGAATGCCAATAAAATTGAATCTCTAACACCAAGCAG
Source organism: Ostrea lurida (assembly GCA_903981925.1). Lineage (NCBI taxonomy): Eukaryota > Metazoa > Mollusca > Bivalvia > Ostreida > Ostreidae > Ostrea > Ostrea lurida. The sequence continues at coordinate 8,013 of CAJDSM010038785.1, forward strand.
CTGTGAGTACAGGTGCACAAGAAATGAGTGTTTTTACCTGTGCTGTAATTTTTTCAGGTGTACCAATATGCTCGACAAAGATTACCCACTCTGAATGAGTTCTGTGTTGTCTGTGATGATGCCCATGTCTTTCAAAATGGAGGCTATGTTAAAGGTAGGGAGAATACAGTCCTTAGTATTATATCCTGCTTATATCCAAAGAAATTTTTTTTTTTGGTTTTCCTATATTCTATTCTATACAGATTTAATTTGCAGTTTTAAGTACACATACATTATTTTGTTTCATGTTGTTATCTTAGCCTTCGGTGTGTTCTCGGGAACTGTGTGTGTTTGCTTTTCAAACACTTGGTGTCATGGCGGATGCTGCTGAATCTGTCGCACAGGAGCAGAGGTAGATAAACAATGCTCATCTGTAGGACTTGCTCTAACTGTAATCTGTATATCTCTGTACTTTCACTTTACGCTTGAACGGATTTACATTTTACCTGTATATAAGACATACATTCTGTTTTAGGTAGTGGACTTGCTGATTGCCATGACTCGAGCAGCATGCAATTCACCGAGAAAAAAATGCCATTTTTTCACCGTACCCACAGTGGTTGATCCCACGCGTTCCACTGAGCTGCCCTCAATCCAAAGGTTAGAATTTGTCCGCAAGGTTGGTTGTATTGTTCATCAAATGAATTTAAAGTCTTCTTTCTTTTGTCTTAGTTGTGTTTAATTTCCATACCTCAGGCCTTTCAGTCAGAATTATATTATTATTATCATGTGAATATTTTTAAATTTATGGGAAAAGCGTAAAATGTATATGTAGCAAAAGTTAATTCCCTATCAAACTATCAATTTTGCAGTTGACCATAAGTTATCACAGTCAAGTTGTTATGTACATGAGGGTTATTTTTCAGGAAAAAAATTATGACAAAGTAAAAAAGATCTTGGATTGCATCCCACGACGGAACAAGCTGGTGAAAACCGACTCCTCGAAGATTAAGAAGAGTTTAGACGAAAAGGAAAAACTGGCTTACCTTTACTTCAGTGTAGAATTAGCGATAATTGTGATATTTATTTCAAATTCTTAGTCTTACTATTCATGTCTGGTTTTACTACCCATGTAAAATCCTTTAGTTTTATTTATTAGTGGTGTTCTTAGTGACCAAGTTAGAATTTATAAAGTGTACTGTGCATTTATAGACTCAGGTTGTTTTTGTGGTATTGAAAATATCCAGGGATTTAAACCCTCCAACCATTTATCATCTATCAAATCATGCTCTCACAAATGTTTTTAATTCCGCAACAAACTCTGAATCTGTTTTAAAACAAGTCTTTTTGAGTAGGCATATATAAAATACAATTGATGAAATTTTGAAATTATGTTATGAAAATGTCTCGATATTCAGTTATTACATAACAGATCTCATATTGTAAAACTTCCAAAAGAGAGGGTGAGTATGTTTCAAGTTAGAATTTACGTCATAGTTCTTTATAAGAAAATCCATGATACATTAGTGTTCATGTTGGTAAAGCCATACATGTGATTCTCCCGGCGGGAGATTAAATCTCCCGATTTTGAGACCCCCTCCGTCCCTCCCGCTAAAAGTTAAAATCTCCTGTCATTTCAAAATTTCAACTGCAAAAACTTATGGCGCCAAATTACTGTTTACGAAGCCTTTCAGTGTCAATGTCAACCTTTTTTCAGGCCCAGGCACTGTGTACATGCAATAGGACTAATTATCCACTCTTCTGAACACCAGGTGGTAGATTTTCACACCTGATCTACCCTGCACATCTCAAAATCTGTCAAAAATCACACCTTTGAAAACCATAATCTTGTTTCATGGATCCTTGATTTTATTAGAATAAACAATTAAAGTGTAGTTAATTAACTTCACTAAACCCTGCATACTCTGTACTTGTTTATTAAAGGATAGCTTAGCCTGGGTCAATGTTATTAATCTGAGTGCTGACTAAACGAGTATTACTAATAGGAAGATAACTCTCACACTTGACCAAAAAAAGCGAAAGTAGAAACTGCGTTGTATTCGAAAAATGTACAGTCGCTGAATAAAGGTAAAAATTTCATGAAATTACATGAAAATTGAATA
>CAJDSM010038785.1:10197-20667 GCA_903981925.1 Ostrea lurida
CGCCCCGTTCCGGAAATTAAAACACAAAGTTAAGAGTTATCGCCCGGTTCCGGAAAATTAAAAACACGAAAGTTGAAAAAAACGGCAACTAGCAACAATATTGGCACAACAATCGGTATCAGATTTCGTTTGACTAAAGTCAATACCTTATTATATTGTAATTTAGCAACGATTTTCATGGTAGGCGACTGCATCGCTGAATCACTAGACATTGATGTCAATATGGGCAATTAGCGGCACCGGTCAAAATCGAAAGTAGCTTCCGATATGGAAAGATTGCACCGAGTCAGGCATGATCATGCCGAGTGCAGACGATTTATTTGGACCTTGATATTAATTAACGGAACACAATTCATTATTTGGGGTACATGTAAGGAAGTTTATATACCTTTTACTGGCCCTTGATTCGAAGTCCACAAGATCTAAATTGAATGCGGATTTATTTTTTTCCCAGATACGTAAGCGCATTACCAATTTTATTTTATTGAAAAATTCGATAAAAATCGGCAATGCGGCAACCTCAAAAACAGATGCGCCGGGCCTGAAGAACCGTAAATTTCATTATTTGCCAAAGATATCACCATTAACAGAAGTACATGTACAAAGTTAACATTGTGTTAGCATTGTAGAAAGATATACTATACAGAGATACAACCGTTAACATTGTGTTAGTATTGTAAAAAGATATTACCATAACAAATACATTAATTCATATTAAGAATACAACAGTTAATATTGTAGAAAGATATCGACATAAGCAGAATTTAATAACCATTCATGAAAGATACAACAGTTTTAAAATAACTGTAGAAAATATTACTATATTAACAATTATTCATTGATTTTACGTATCAGTGAGGTCAAGTCCCGCCTATTATGTTTTATATAACCCTCTCCCTAAGCACATCAGCTGACATGTCCTTGATGATTCTCGGGACTGAAGCACCCAAGCTACAAGCTGGACAGAGATTTCATATAATGTATATTATTAGTTACATAGTTTGTAGTTGACAATATGGTTTATAAATGGTCAGTAAATTCTATATTATTATTATTATACACTTATAAAGCGCCCTATATGATCAGTAAAATCACTCTAAAGCGCTGTACATTGTAAACGAAACTAAAATAAATGTAAAATAAAAAAACAATAAAAAAAAAACATGCATAGAAACACAATGAGGAATAAAAGAAAAATTGAATGGCTTAGGATTAATACGATAAAACTGAAACATATAAAATGTAATTACAAAAATGCAAGATCTGAAATATATGGAGTGTTTTGTTATATGGGCAAGAGCAAAGCTCAAGTCCTATATAGAATTTACTGACCACGCATCAACTGCAAACCATGTAATGAATATATCTTACAAACGCTTTTTCTTAAACAGCATCTACACTATAAAATTTGTATTTTGATCAATTATGTATGTGATACACTTAAGCCTGAAACAGCTATATCACACACAAGTGATGTGAGAAGTTGTATTGTTTATGTAGTGTATTTGATGTTGATGCCCATATTTAGTTTTAACAAATGGAAATTTAATACTTCAACCAGAGTTTTCATTATATAATATATACATGTATATTAATTTTATGCTTATTTCTTGCTACTTTAGAGTATCTGACCCATATAAGGATGCATGCATAAATCAGTAAATTAATATCAGTTGCTAACAGAATGAAATATTCAATACCTTCACACAAAGCAATACATTGTGCTGACGCCATGATCAAGAAAGCGTGCTTGGGACTGAAAAAAATAAACAACCCTAGAGTATAATAAATATTATACTTTCATGTAAAATACTTGATTCTGATTGGTTGAGAAACCTTTGATAAAAAACACTGTCAACCGCTGAATGATAAAACCGCACCCCACAGTGTGTGAGAAATAACAATGGTCCACATTGCTTGACAATTAACGATTGATATTCAAAAAAAGTTGACTGTGCGAAATTTATGCGCATATGGTTCACCATTCTGGTGTGCATAAGTGGAGCCGGTAAAACGGATGTTTGCAATTGTTAAATCAGCATTAATGGTCAAAAATGACAAATGAGAAGTTAGGTATTCCCATTTTGCAATTTTTTCCTGATGTTTACATCTTAGTCAAGTTTGCAATGTTTACTGACGTTATGTTTTTGCATCACAGTATTATGACGTCACATTTGAAAGCTTTCCATTCGTTAATGTGCATTTACTCAGTACATATTGGTCAATTTGATCAAAACAGTTGCATTAGAATTTGTTTTTTATGACATTCAGTATAATATGATAATAATGCCTGCAAGAGAGGTTACAGAGGAAATTGTCACCCTTGAAAACCATTGTTGACCTCAGCTAACGCATCGGTCACACAATGGTTTTCTCGGGGTGACAATTTCCACTGTAACCCTCTCTTGCAGTCATTATTTATATAATATCTACACAGCCACACACACACCCCACCCCCACCTAATAAATCCTTTGATATTATAGCAAAGCTTCTCAAAGTGGGACACATCCTTAAATATTCTATAGTTACTTTGACCTTCAGTTTTCTTCTTTTAATAACAAAACTACAATCACCTGATATATCAAATCAACCAAGCAACAAATATGACCTGTACAGTGTCTACAAGCTTTTCCTATAAAGTATCAGACTGACCTTTTGACCCCACATTTCCTCTCTTATTAACAATGCTACATGTGCAGCATGAAATCAATTAAGCTAAAAGAGTGGTCTGTACAGTGTCTACATGTTCAGAATCACACACACTCACACCATGTGCATGCACTCACACATATGCACACACACCTCACAACTGATTGTGTGATTTCTTATGGAGGCCATAGCCCATCCTGGAATATCCAAACGACGTTGATGAGTGGGGACTCAGATAAACCCCTTTTCCATAGGCAGCTCCATTTACCTGAGAAACAGACATAATAATGCATGTAATAAGCTGATCAAAGAATTACAATTAAATCTGCTACCTTGTAGCATACTTGTTACTTGCCAGTCGTGTATGATTCATGTGTTGACGAGCACCCTTTCTATTTTGTATGAAGCTAAATATAACTCCAGGAAATGTGTATTATATTTGCAATTTGATTATGTGTCATTAATAATGTGATATGCACTGCTTCAGTATCTGATTATATGTCATATGTAAATATGTAATACCGTATCTGATCAAATACAGTCCCTGAAATGATCACTTTACCATTTTTCCGTGCGATCAGCGTGCGGTCACCGTGCGTTTAGTTCATTGTTCAGCGTGCAGTCACCGTACATTCTCCGTTCCCAAATTGCGGTCAGCGTGCGCGTTCACCGTTCGTTCTGCATGCGGTCACCGTGCATGTGGTAAAGTAGAACGTTTCAGGGACTGTATCAAAAAACTTCACTCATCATACACTTTAAGCTTAGAGAGATTGTCTATAAAATACTATACACACCTGCAGTTTTGTTCCAGAGGCAACAATTAACCCTTCTCTGATGATGGATGGCCAGTTCTAAATACCAGACCCACTGCAATGCAAATCATACAGTGTACTCACAACTACATTAATGTTCAAAGTTAATAAAGGAACATGAAATTCTGATAATTGTTCTAGCTCTGTGTTACTCTCTCTTTGTCCAACATGTGCTTGTAAGACTTGGTGTAAGGTATTTAAAGTGTGTTCCGACTCACTGAAAAGCGAATGTGCTGCCATGTTGTTTTTTCAGCTCTCTGAACACCTTCTCCTTGGCTGGAGGACTGTTTAACAACAAATACTGATGAGGGGTTCTCATGAATTCCAAACGCTACAAAATTAGTCAGGAAGAGTCCTTGGATTAACATACATGTTGTTAATATTATCTAATACTTGACATAACAAGAGAGGTAACACTTAATGTAACAAGAGAGATAACTCTTAGATAAGAACTCTTCAGGAAAAGGAGGCGTGTTCAGTGTGAGGAAGTATGTAATAGAATGTGGAAAGTGTTTTTGTGATTTATGTAGAGATTTTAAGTACAGACTAGTGTGTGTTTAACACATCATTAATAAAACGGTTGCAATATTTACTTGCAATTAACATACCAATTTTACATACAGTAGAGCAGTATCAACATTTACTGTAACTGATTCATAGGCTTTACACACATGTAACAGAACTGTCATGTCACAACTGGAGATTTAAAGTTTTTCAGATGGAGTTTTGGTCTGAAACTGGAGATTTTTTGTCGACATTTTTCAATACATTCTTATGTGTCCATTGGTTAATAATTTACAATAAATAATATGTGTGAGCTTTTTTTAAATTCAAATTTTATTCATTTATTTTGTGTTTGTATTTTTGAAGGGTTTTAAGTTCAATACAATTAGGGCTTTTGTTGAAAACATTGTCAATTCTAGTTAACTCATTGAGAAGTAAATTAAATAACCAACTTTATTTCACATATTTATTACGGAAGATACAAGGTTTCTGTATAGGCAACTTTATCTATGGTGGTGGTGCTGCTAAACTAGTTGGAATATTCTAACTATGTCTCAATCCCCTCACCACACCCTCATGCTGCTCGAGTTGATGCTTACTGAACTGTATTTTTTTTTCTCTCCATGTGTATAATCAGCTATACATTATGTGCAATAGATGTAATCTGTAACTTATTATTCATTACAATAACATTTGTTACGTTTAAACTTTATATTCAATTTTCATGTAATTTCATGAAATTTTACCTTTATTCAGCGACTGTACATTTTTCGAATACAACGCAGTTTCTACTTTCGCTTTTTTGGTCAAGTGTGAGAGTTATCTTCCCTATTAGTAATACTCGTTTAGTCAGCACTCAGATTAATAACATTGACCCAGGCTAAGCTATCCTTTAATAAACAAGTACAGAGTATGCAGGGTTTAGTGAAGTTAATTAACTACACTTTAATTGTTTATCTAATAAAATCAAGGATCCATGAAACAAGATTATGGTTTTCAAAGGTGTGAATTTTGACAGATTTTGAGATGTGCAGGGTAGATCAGGTGTGAAAATCTACCACCTGGTGTTCAGAAGAGTGGATAATTAGTCCTATTGCAATGTACACAGTGCCTGGGACTGAAAAAAGGTTGACATTGACACTGAAATGGCTTCGTAAACAGTAATTTGGCGGCCATAAGTTTTTGCAGTTGAAATTTTGAAATGACAGGAGATTTTAACTTTTAGCGGGAGGGACGGGAGGGGGTCTCAAAATCGGGAGATTTAATCTCCCGCCGGGAGAATCACATGTATGGCTTTACCAACATGAACACTAATGTATCATGGATTTTCTTATAAAGAACTATGACGTAAATTCTAACTTGAAACATACTCACCCTCTCTTTTGGAAGTTTTACAATATGAGATCTGTTACTTGAAATCACCCTGCAATATCGAGACATTTTCATAACATAATTTCAAAATTTCATCAATTGTATTTTATATATGCCTACTACAAAATGACTTGTTTTAAAACAGATTCAGAGTTTGTTGCGGAAATTAAAAACATTTGTGAGAGCATGATTTGATAGATGATAAATGGTTGGAGGGTTTAAATCCCTGGATATTTCAATACCACAAAAACAACCTGAGTCTATAAATGCACAGTACACTTTATAAATTCTAACTTGGTCACTAAGAACACCACTAATAAATAAAACTAAAGGATTTTACATGGGTAGTAAAACCAGACATGAATAGTAAGACTAAGAATTTGAACATAAATATCACAATTATCGCTAATTCTACCACTGAAGTAAAGGGTAAGCCAGTTTTTCCTTTTCGTCTAAACTCTTCTTAATCTTCGAGGAGTCGGTTTTCACCAGCTGTTCCGTCGGTGGGATGCAATCCAAGATCTTTTTTACTTTGTCATAATTTTTTTCCTGAAAAATAACCCTCATGTACATAACAACTTGACTGTGATAACTTAATGGTCAACTGCAAAATTGATAGTTTGATAGGGGAATTAACTTTTGCTACATATACATTTTACGCTTTTCCCATAAATTTAAAAATATTCACATGATAAATAATATAATTCTGACTGAAAGGCCTGAGGTATGGAAATTAACACAACTAAGACAAAGAAAAGAAGACTTTAAATTCATTTGATGAACAATACAACCAACCTTGCGGACAAATTCTAACCTTTGGATTGAGGGCCAGCTCAGTGGAACGCGTGGGATCAACCACTGTGGGGTACGGTGAAAAAATGGCATTTTTTCTCGGTGAATTGCATGCTGCTCGAGTCATGGCAATCAGCAAGTCCACTACCTAAAACACAGAATGTATGTCTTATATACAGGTAAAATGTAAATCCGTTCAAGCGTAAAGTGAAAGTACAGAGATATACAGATTACAGTTAGAGCAAGTCCTACAGATGAGCATTGTTTATCTACCTCTGCTCCTGTAGCGACAGATTCAGCAGCATCCGCCATGACACCAAGTGTTTGAAAAGCAAACACACACAGTTCCCGAGAACACACCGAAGGCTAAGATAACAACATGAAACAAAATAATGTATGTGTACTTCAAAACTGCAAATTAAATCTGTATAGAATAGGAATATAGGAAATACCAAAAAAAAAAATTTTCTTTGGATATAAGCAGGATATAATACTAAGGACTGTATTCTCCCTACCTTTAACATAGCTCCATTTTGAAAGACATGGGCATCATCACAGACAACACAGAACTCATTCAGAGTGGGTAATCTTTGTCGAGCATATTGGTACACCTGAAACAAATTACAGCACAGGTAAAACACTCATTTCTTGTGCACCTGTACTCACAGCTGCTTGGTGTTAGAGATTCAATTTTTATTGGCATTCTTAGTTTTTATATAACATAATATTTTAAATTTAAATTTCTTCCATCTCCCTGAACCAAGCTATGAAGAACGATTCCATATTTATCACAGACCACAGACCTGTTTACCCCTATTTTTTGTCTCTCCGTATTTGTGATCAGATTTGTCAGTGAGATTTGGCATTTGTCCGTAGAGATTTTCTTTTACAGTGTTTTTACATATATTAAAAGAGCAAATATGTAGAACTTTATCAAAACTTGATTTAATGAAATATAACACTGCATTTCTTGCTTTGCAAAGTCTGAATAAATACGAACATTAAAATAAATAACTGTTAATTATAACTTGCGCTATTTTTCGAATCAGGAAACTGGTTTTTTTAAAGTTGGACAGTTTATCAACTGTAGCCTGTACTAACCGACAGGTTCATGTGGGTTTATATTTCACAGACTTTTACTTCCGCCCGTGATCGTTATTCCTAACTGCAAAGAATCATCGCATTGTTCCCGAAAATCGTGAATACTCCTATTCTCCTTATGAAGACCCCAAGGACTCCCATTGCTTGTGTAATATTTCGTAGCGTGTTACAGCCATAATGATTTCTTCCTGCATGAGCACATAAGAAATCTACAATGCAAATACTGCAATGGACACAAGTGCTTCCTTTTGAAGAAGGGCCAAGAAAATTACTGAAGATGATCACATCGTGCTTCTTTCGCGGGTTTCGGCCATTTTTAAATCATTTCATTGATATGACCTATGTATCACGGAAATGTTTTACAACTCCTTGGTTCTTGCGATTATTCAAGCGTCAATACAACGCGGATAATAACACCAAACTATAAGCATTAAAATATGAACGGACAGACTTCCGATTTCCGTATTTTCGGGACATGAAAACGTAAGACGTATTTTGGTCTCAAAATCCGTACAAATTACGGAGAAAATCGTAAGAGTAAACAGGTCTGAGACCAAACAGACATGACCACAAAATTCTCATAAATTCCGTCATTACTGGTACAATGGTTTTGAAACAAAAAACTTTATTAACCACATCACAATTACCTATCATAAAATGTTAAGTATGGAATACACCTTTTCTCTTTAAAAAAATGCTTTCCTCAGACAAAATATCGAAATATAATTTTCTAATTGGAAACATTTTTTCACCTGAATCAGAAATCCTAGATTTGGACTTGGGATTCGTTTGGAATTTCTCCCAAACCATGTTGATGTGGGCATTAAATTCAGATCATCTCCATCTCCAGTCAAATCAATGACCTCCGGCTCAACAGATTTGGGTTCCACTGAATGCAGTCGACTAACTTTTTTAATGCGCTTTTTGCTGAGTGGTCCAGGAGTAGATATCTGGCGTTGGTAATGTTTGTGACCACTGGGTTCTAAAGATGTGGAGCATTCAGGGTTTGATGCCTCGCTTGTTGATCTGTAAATTTTAAATTTCTGATTTTAACAGGCATACATTTTACATTAGCTTTATAAGCATTAAAACAAAACATGGCACTCCCACCCCACCCTACCCCACCCCAAATAAAATTAACTTTATGCTTGGGAAATTTTACTTCGAATTTGCTCTACTCTCCATTATTTTGTATTCTTTACAAAACACTGTTCAATATCTTCACATTTTCATATTCACCCTTGACACATGGAAAACGATTTGCTTATACATGTACGTGCAGTGGTATTTTCCCTCTCTAAATTCAAATAATCATATGAAAACTTTCCAATACTGACATCATTTTAAGTGTACCTTTCAATACTTTAGATACCCAAAAACCAATTGCAGCCTACAAGTGTGTCGTAGTAAAAGTGTGATACCACAGACAGACAGGCAGAGAACAAAGTGACTGCCATGCAATTCATTTAATATTAGCACGGCAGTAACGTTGTATATGGGTACAAGTATATCAATGGACAATGGATTACTCTGAGAAGAGTAGGGTTTTTGCAGAAGACAGGGTACAAGTCAACCTTTCTAATATTGAAATATCAGCACAACTTTTTACAAGACCATTATAAATTTATATACCGTGATTTCATTACCATTCTTTAAACATCAGTTTCCCTGGTTCATCACAACATTAAGAAACCAAGAAAGCAGTTTTTTTAATTAACAATACCAGCATACCATACCACAAAGTATTTTACAAAATAATAAGATGTGTTTGTGAAACACGAATGCCCCCGTATTCCACATGCCTGTGGAAGGGGCTTGTCATAAGGATATGTATGTGAAATATGAAAGTTCTATCCCTTACCTTTCAAATAAAAAGTTATGGCCAATGTTAAAGTTTTTAAGATGCAGGTCAAAACTCAAGGTCAAGGACTTTGGTACCAGATAAAAGGGCTTGTCGTAAGGAATACACATGTGAAATATGAAAGCCCTATCTCTTGCCATTCAACAGTTATAAGCAAGGTTAACGTTTTTGAAAAGTAGGTCAAACTTCAAGGTCAAAGTCAGGAGGTCAAGTTTTTTTAGTACCCACGGAAAGGTCTCGTCATAAGAAACATACGTGTGAAATATCAAAACCCTAGTACTTACCATTCAAAAGTAATAGCTAAGGTTAAAAGTTTTTGAAAAGTATGTCCGAGTTCGAGGTCAAGGTCAAAAAGTTTGGTACCTACTTAAAAGTTCTTTGTCCATAAGGAACATCATGTGTAAATATCAATATGCCCTGGTAACTTACGCATTTCAAAAGTTATATAGCTAAGGGTTAAAATTTTTTTGAAAGTAGGTCCAAACTTCAAGGTCAATTAGTCAGTGATGGTAATGTAATTTTGTTAGTACCACGGAATAGGTCTTGTCATAAGTGAACATATATGGAAATTAAAGCCCTAATACTTCTAACATTCAAAAGTTATAGCTAAGATTAAAGTTTGTGAAAAGTAGGTCAAACTTCAAGGTCAAGGTCAGGAGGTCAAAAATTTTGGTACCCATGGAAAGGTCTTGTCATAAGGAACATACATATGAAATATCAAAGCCCTAGTACTTACCATTCAAAAGTTATAGCTGAGGTTAAAGTTTCAGACAGAATGACAGAAGGACAGAATGACAGACAGGACAAAAACAATATGCCCCCCGATCTTCGATCACGGGGGCATAACAAATTTGGATGCCCATGAAAACGATTGAAAAGTTCTGGGAGCTGACACAATGGCCCATCAGGTGATTGACGGCCACTAACAGATCTCTATAACTCACCCCTGGGAGCTGACTCGATGGCCCATCAGGTAATTGACGGCCACTAACAGATCTCCATTACAGCTGACAAGAGCATTAAGAGCCTGTTCAGCTGTGAATCCCATCTCCATCAGACGTGCAATGTTTTTGTCATTCCCCGTCACAACTGATTCTTCTGTACTGAAGACAAATCAAGAGAGATTATCAACACGCATACAAAACCTAAGCTTTGCATATTATTTTATACATTTTGAAAATTTAAGGACAAATTTGGTGTTCTATGAAAAAGAAAAATTCTCCAAGGTCTAATTTCAATCAACACCGCAAATTTCCACATTCATTAGACTCAAATTTTGATATATAATGCCATGGAATATATTTGAATTTCTGATGCTAACAGAATGGTTTTGGTGAATTAGAATAACAGACTGTACATAATGCTATTGTACTCTTAGA
>CAJDSM010038785.1:21448-33945 GCA_903981925.1 Ostrea lurida
ATATAACTTAGGAATACGTGATAAAACTCACAAGACTGACTATTACAATACCTATCTATATAAGTCTGCTAGTAATCTTCGTTAATTTAGAACCCATCCCTAACCTTGCTAAAAGGCCCTTGCCTGTATTTATACCTCGATACATGACTAAAAATACCCGTATCTAGTTATCTTCGACCAGGTAGTATCCACGTGAAGGGCAACTCTCGCTTGTGGTATGCTTTCACCACTGTATTACTAGATCCATGCACGTGGTGGTAAACCGCCCCTGTTGCAATTGTCTGAATGTGTTGGCCCCTTTCAGGTTGAAATCTAATGCACGTGTGAGCGTAGTGAGCCATTTAAATTGCAAGAAGACTAACAATCTTTTCCTACCTGTCAATACTACACTCCTCAAAAATATTTAACGTGACCCTTCTAACTGGTTTTGATTAAGCACTTACCACGCACTGGGAAAACTATAGGCTTTCTTACGTTTCCTTTTCTAGGATATTTTAATGACTACGTTCTACGAATAATTACCTGTCACACGAAACCTGGCTCACAGCATGAGTCATCTTGCGTAGCGTAGTAACGATTTGGCTACTGCAAATAAGCACGAATCTTCTAGTAGCCCAAGCCTTTCTTCCCAGTGGTCCGGACTTCACATGCTATAAATACCCTCTCATGTCAGATTGCGCCTCGACATTATAACTGGACCCGCACCTATCCTAGGCTCTCTCACGGGGATTTCTAGTGTACTCGATATAGCCCATTATCCTAGTTTCCTCCCGATCTCCACATATAAAACAAATGGCTCGAAGAGCGGATAGTATTATTCCGAGGTCAATCTGCCGAGCTCTGGTAACACTTAATCCTGTATTATGACGGTACCGTCAATGCCTGCCTAAGCATCCATCATTGCGTTAGCACTATAATAAACTGGACTATTACTATACCTACCTATATTAACTGAGGACTGATAAATTGATAACCTAGCCTATTATAACTGGACTATTACGTATACCTACCTATATTAACTGGACATAACATACCTAACCTATATAACTGGACTATTAAACTATACCTTACCGTATATAACTGGACTATTACCCAGCCCGCCTAATCGTACGTTCAACACAATCCACATAAAAATACTGTCGTTATAATTGGACTTTACCTAACAATAACTGTCCTAAAGACCCCCTACTGGTCGTAATAGTGTACACTTGGTGATCACCCCTTCTACGTACAGATTAGCCTTACTAGTGATGACTAGCCTGTTATCCCTGTGTAACTCCAACGTGGTGTCCAGAAACCTAGTATATATCTTACTTTACTTGATGCATATACCATACGGTGCGCGTGAGGTCCGCATCACTGATGACTACCTACACGTATAGCCTATCCAATATAACTGACTAATACTATAGCTACCTATATAACTGCGACTTATTACTACATACCTACGTATTACATAACTGGGCACTTATTACTGGACCAGTCGGCTATAATAACTGGACTCCCAGTGTTTTAATATACATCTTAGCCTAAACTTAAACACAGTGTCTGTGACTAACTTACTTACTGGGAGTCCAGGTAACGGGTCCAGAGACAGGAAATTTAGTTCGGATGACCACTGGGTTGCTCTCTGGTTCCAGATTCCATGCTTTCAGCCACTCTCTCTAACAAAGGGAGACATTATTCTGTGAGATCAACCAATAAGTACACTTTCCATTATAAAACACCAAGCCTGAACTGCATTTGTTCATAATTGTTCCTATCAGCAGAAAAACTGGGTACCACAACTGACAATATCTAACCTAATTATTAGGAAAATCATTTAAAACAAGTAACTATTTCTGTACTTATAACTGAAAATATGAAAGGCAAAAGAAAAACCTTAACAGAATATCTTTCAAACTAAAATGTTTACCCACACATCTAAACCTCTAAATAAGATGAGGAGATTTTGATTTCGAAATGATAAATATTCATCCATGGAAATCTTAGAAATAAAAACCACAAATTATTCAAATGATTGCCAGATATGTTCAGATCTAGCTGAAAAATAAGCATCTTTCACAAGAGGACCCATGTGCCACATCGCTTCACCTGAGTGCACTTTGGCCCTGTTCAGCAGTGGTGATTTTTAAATAAATAAAGAATTTTCATCAATCTATATTCCGGTGAAAAAATTTCACCTCACATTTTTGCCAAAATTGATAATTACAAAACTGAAAATGAATTCATATAACCACAGGATGTCTCAACACCTATAGACAACGCCACGCTGCTTGTTCTGTTAAAGCCAAAAGCGTCACAAGTCATATATCACTAAGTCATTATAAAAATGAAAAATTCGTGCCATTAAAAAATTTTAAAATAAATGAAAGCTGTATCTTATATGTTCCAAGAAAAAAATTGACTGTGGCCACATTATTTTTTGCAATGACGTGATTATCTCCCCTGATGGGAGTCTGGTCCTTCATTAAGCAAACTTGAACCCCCTTCACCCTAAAATGATTGTACCCAAGTTTCTTAAAATTGACCTTGTGGTTTCTGAGAAGAACATTTATGCAAAAATTTGATCCCCATTGTGGCCCTACCCTACCCCTGGGGTATGAATCTGATCAAAGATCTACTCTATTTCTATCAGGAAAACTTTTTAGTAAATATTGTTCTCTGGTCCGCAGTGGTTCTGAGAGACGATTTTAAAAAGATTTCCCTAAATATTCACATGTAAAACTTTTATCCCCTATTGGGCCCCACTGTACCCCCGGAGCGTCGATGATTTGAACAAACTTGAATTTCTTCTGTATCAGTAAGCTTTCATATAAATTTCAGCTTTCTGCCCACTGATTCTTGAGAAGAAGCGATTCCTTAAAGATGTTTCCTCCATATCATCACCCTGCGGTATCATTTTATTTAAGCTCCTCCATACCTACCAGGGGTCATGATGTTCTGAAATACAGAATTTGTGAATCATCGTATGTCAGGAAAAGCTTTCATGATAAATTTCACTACTCTGCACGTTGGTTTCTTTAAAGAGAAGACCTTTTAAGATTTTCCCTATATTGCCCTATATTGGTTGAGTGCTTATTGGGATTATTAATACCGAAGTAGTCATTTTTATCCAAAAAACCTCTTCTTTTGGGAACAATAGAGTTATAATTATCGGATGCCATGGGTTTAAGGAGTCTGGTAAAATTATCAAATGGATGATATATAAGAAACAGATGTCAAAAAGGCCCTACTGCATATTATTACTTTACTTTATAATTTGACATGATAGCTTTTCAGGCAGTATTGGGACTTCTCACTCAGGCTAGCAAAAATTTAGAAGCCAGGTCTTTTGATTATTTAATCATTGTTGACATCTGTACCCCTGAGACAATATATGAGCTATTCCCATGATGGAGCGTAGGATTTTTGTCCAACAAATATGATCATCTATGATCACCCCATAACACGTGCGCGTGTGCGAGATTTCTCCCAGTATACCCAATAGAGGCATAGCACTGAGTGTGTATTCTCCTACCATCCATATGTCTCCACTGGAATTGAACCAGTCTCTCAAAATGCTATGAGGTAGAGCGTGTACCTATCTTTTAGCTGTTCACAGTGAAATTGTATATTGTACAGTAAATTTAAGAGAAGTAAATTTCTATAGTACTTACATCTAAGAAGGAGATATTGGTCATCAAACTATCTATAGAATTTCAATCAATCATCCTGACAGTGAATGTTCGACACTGCTGACATCCCCACACTCTCAATATACATACACTATTGCCTTATGTCGGACATATTAGCTTTTTCAGTGGAGAGAGTAATTTGACACGTTTTTGATATAGTGGTAAGTTAATTACTAAACCCTCATGTTTACTGCTATAACACAGATTCCACAGCTCTGTATCTCTCACCCTAAATAATTCCACTCTACACCATCTCTATAAACCCAATCGCACCTTGCTCTAATAAATAACCATGACGCTTAACCCCCATTCTAACACTATCCGAATCATCATATAAACAATACCGCACTTTTATCTATACACCAATCTCACCTGTATCCTCGCTAACTCTATAATCATCCACTCTTACCTCATTAAACCAATCTACCATCCTTTATCTCGTAATAAAAACGAGAGCCTTATATTTAACTATATAAAGTCCACCCTGTATCACCTTAACATCCAGCCTTATCTACCACTATACAATCCACCTTATCTCCACTAAAACAATCCACCTTATCCAATAACAATCCACCTTACCTCCATTAAACAATCCACCCTTATCTCTAATAAAACAATCACCTTATCTTACACTATACAATCACCTTATCTCCACTAAACAATCCACCTTATCGTACACTATACAATCCACCTTATCTCCACTAGAACATCCACCTTATCCTAATAAACCAACCACCTTTACCTCCATTATAACAAGCTCTCTCACTCTTAGTATCTTCTAATAAACAATCTCCACCTTATCTCCCACACATTATTTACAATCACTCTTATTTCTCCACTATCCTAATAAGAGAGAGAGCGGCCCATTCCCCAAATTAAAGTAATAAAACCAATACTTATTTTTGAAACCACACGATTATCAATTCCACCCTTCATCTCACAGTAACACCAGAAACATGCTTATCTGCCATTAAACACAGTCCACCTTCACCTCACTAATATAGTGACAACCTGCCACTTCATGTACCTCTGATAACGAGAGTCATCAGCCACTATATCTTCTACTATACAGATCTCACCACTATCTACCCACATCCACCTGTACCTCTACCATACTTTACCTATACACTCTACTAAAAACCACCCTTACTCCATTAGAAGCATATCCCACCTTGATCACTCTAAATGATAAACCCGAATCTCACCACGTGCTCATAATTAATGCAACTCACCTTTATCTTACATCCATAATACTATATCACCAAACCCAGACGAGGCGCGAGTCTATCTTACAACAGACGTATATATACAGCTCCCACCCTTATCAGTGCGACTAAGCAATACACTTGATCTCTAATATCTCCTAAGCTTCGTCGAGCCACATACGCGCCACGATATAACATAAAGAATCCAATCTCAATACTACCGGTTCCTGTATATCTACTGTCATCACACAGTACCACTTACCCTCTAATAAAACAAGTCCAGCCCTTCATCATCGCGAGCGAGAGAGAGAGCCACCTTTCTCTCGAGCTGTATATTTATCAACTGTCTACCTTCTAATAATACCAATCCCACCTTTACCGAGCGAGCGTAGTACAATCCACCCTATCTCCCAGAGTGATCAATCCCATCCTTTTATTGCGGATACCACTGAACATAACTCCATCTCTCATAATTACATTTCCATCTTGATACACCCATCGCATTTCTAGCACCCCACCGAGCTCTCCCATCACAATACCAAATCAATTATCACCAGCTAAGACCCTAGAGTCCCACCTTGTTAATCCACAACATGAGAGACCAATTCCCACTCTATCTACCACTCCTAATCCAGCGATATCTTTCATCACCTTCACTGCCAACCAAATAACATATCCACGCCCAACATTTTCCAACACTTACTATGAGTCAAACGCGATCTTCTATTTACTCTCATCTTTATACAATCCACTCTTATCATCTCTCTATATCAATCCACCTTATCAACCTATCGACCCAAACAATCCCCTAATATCAACCTATTTAGAAAGAGCAATTTCACGCACTAAATCTCTAATCACATACAATCCATTCCCTCCTCCATCTGCCATCATAACTATCGAAGAGTCCATCTACCTCTAGAGTGTAACAATTCCACCCCTATACTCTCTACTAAAACAATCCACCTTTTGCTGCTCACTCCATGTTAACAAATACTAACTCTCCTTTCCACTCATCCACATAAATACATATGCTGACACTTGATCACCTACTCATATATACTCAGTACCTCCGATCTATCCTACACATACAATCCATTCGCTATGCGTCCACGTATCCTAAATCCAATGCTATAGAATCACCACAATGATAGCTAAAGCCGCACCTCTATCGACCACAACTAAATCAATCCTTCCAACCTTTATATCATCATTATAACAAATAATTACCCATTCTATACCTCAACATTTAATAAACAAGAGTTTCCACTCCAGTAGTGTCCACGTTAAAATCATATATCTAGACATTATCATCTCACTTTATTTTAGCGAGTCTCCACCGTTAAAATCAACGTACCTGATGAGCTACAAGTCCATCCCTCTCACCAAGAATATACGACACCATCTTGTAGCCACCCTATACATATCCAACTTATCATCTCCTAAACACCCAATGAATGAAATTATACAGAGAATCACATGCCTATCGACCAATTCATATTGAAGATGCGCCACTCCTATCTGTCGTATGAACTTCTACACATCTTACTAAACAAATTCCACGCTATAATTATACTCACACCATAAGGCAATCCTCAGACGCTTACTCCATTAAGTATGGTAGCTTACATTCGTCTCCCTCTGTGATCATCGAGATCTGGATTATCCTATCCGTCTCTACAGTCCTCGTAAATAATAATGTACTCGATCTTTCTTCCGATGCTCTGTGATCTCATCAATGCCTCCACTGCAGTTAGCCCAATGAAAGGGATTCAAAAGAAGTAAGGACCGATTCTCTTCTCTACAAGACAAGGAATAGCCTACTGCATGAGAGTTAACAGATATTAAGCCGATTGGTAATTATAATACTGAAAAATCACAAAATGAATAGTAATACATTGTACAAATGTTTGTTCATAGACCCTCTAGTCATGAACAATGTATTAAAGACTATAAAGCTATAGAAAATTCAAAATATGATTGTGACATTTTCTTTTTACCCATGATGTGGATTTATAGTTAAATCTGTAATCTTACATTAATGCTGTACTAATTAATGCTGGAAAAATTAAATTTCTGATATCATCCTCTTTCACCTCATAAATGGGTAAAAATAATACATTCATGCTTGTACAGAATGTTTGTTTGGACTATAATTGTCCTGAATTCATTTATTGTAAAAATCTCAATCATCTGTAGACATAAGATGGACTGTACACACGTTTCCTTACCTCTATTAAGTGTCATGATGATTGTGTTGATTGCTGTCTCTTACTGTGTACAGAGTCCTTGTTTGTCTTTGTCTTGTTATCAGTGTTGCCTGTTAAAGAAATACCAGAATCCATATGTGCAAATGAAGAAAGACATGATATATAAAGAATGGTAATAAAATGTTAACATCTACCCCAAGGGTCATTTTCTACAAGATCAACTGTCCACTTCCCGACCCTCAGGGTAGTACATCAAAAAGGGAGGCAGTTCCTTTCCTTTCTATTTTACATGACATGAATATTCTGAAATATTAATTTATAATGACAAAATCATAATATATCAACAATACTGTCAAGAATTTAAAAAAAAAAAAAGACACCTTGTTTAATCTTTGATATACATCTACATGAATTTAAGGGGCTTATTACGTATGATTTTGTAGTATGATATCGGCAAGTTGTTTTTGTTTGTATTCTACAAAAACATTTTTATATTTTTGTAAAATTTTGCATCAATTAATGATAATAAATTATTAAAAAGATAGTTTTGTCTTTTATTTCCCAAAAAAATCCATAGAACAATAGTTTTCCAGGAAACTTGAAAATTCAATATTTTTCAACATTTCCCCAAAGACTAATATCTGGTAAGGGCGTTTTGGGCCCCCATCAAAAAATGTCTATATCTACAATCGTGAAAAGTTTATTATACCCTGGTTACTAAGAACAACAATGTATTTTGATTGCTCAAGTATCACGTTGGCACATGGAAAATAAGCTTCACAAATTGATGTTTATGCTTACTATGCTTTACTCGAATATTGTGGCATTGTGAAAAAACACGCAAAGCCGATTTAATAAACACACAGATGTAGCCTATAGTGATTTGAACGCACTCGTATTCATTAAAGTAGGCCCGAATAATTTTAGTTACTAAAAATCATATTTGAGATTTTTTTTTTAACATTGCTGCCATGGAAACAAGATCTACGTTACTGTGCTGTATATTGCGTAATATTGTTTATTTTGAAAAAAAAAAACATTCTAGTCTGCAAACACTAGAATAAATCAGTGCTTGATAATAGGCCCGATTTCGTCACGCACCAAATAAATTATTATGGGAAATATCTTATATCACTATTATTTTTTAACTTTATTTAAATTCATTGTACTTAAAATTTGCAAATATAATAATGTAATATCAGTGACATATATTGCCCGATAACATATTTCAACAAAGATGATTTATCCAAAATATTGAAAATTTTAATACTTCCTGTAATCTAAACTACAATTTTACTATTTAATATATCTAAGCTTTTGAAAATAAACGTAATAAATCCAAATAGCAGGTACTGAAAAAAATTATGACACTGAAAATTCGTATTTCTACACGTACGGGTGTTTCCATACTAAATTGTTAGCCGACAAAAATTGACGTCACATAGTTTCCTTATTCCGAATCAATATAGTTTGCACAAACAATATAAGGCCGCTAATTACAATGATATAATTTAGAGAACTTTTTAAACAGCTAGTTATTTACACGAAGTAAGCGAATACAACTATTGATTGTTTTGCAGTATGAGAGGTAGTTAATGCAAACAAGCCGCACTTGTAACACAAACGTTGTAAACTCGTACGGTCTTATGTAATATTTACATTAAACGCGGTGATCGCCAAACAGTTTTTTAAAGAAATATAATAGGATTTATACATTATTCATCAAAAGTGTATTGAATATTTTCTATTTAATCATCAATCGTGCAAGTAAATTTAACTTCAAACAGTCTTTATCCCGCGCCTAATGATCGAATCGCGAAGAAAAAAACAACAATGATCACACAATTTCTGATTGGCACCGGGTTCTACGGATTTCTTCATTTCAAAACATGTGAACTAATGCGATACACAATATAATTATAGTAGTGTTTCAAAGTATTCACGATGAATATATTTCCAACGCAACATTGATCACCATGTGCATTCATCATATAGATCTAGTCCAGTGTACGGCATACATAGACACGAGGTATTGGACGTCAATGCAAAGTTATGGAGGAAGAATGCGTGTTTTTCGAAAGGTTTTTTCGCCGGTTAGATAGTGGCGACTTTTTTAACAAGATAGATATTTGCATGATATTAACATGTGATTATTTTTACGGTGTTAAATATCGCAGTCTTTACTGACTAACAATATAGGAAGAATACAGGGTCTTTTCTTAAAACTTTTGAGTATACCACTAAAATATGCAAAATATATCTGTAATTTGATGTATCTTTTAACTCAGAACTCAATTCATTAAGAAGTGCCCTGTACACATAGAGCGCAAAAATATTTTTTCAAAATTTTAATAAAAAATAAGACATTATGAATCAAGTAATAACTCATATTGATGCGTACTTATATATAATAAGGTTTCCAATAATTTTACAGTCTGATGAAGGGGCCTAACACACATCACGTCTATATCCTCGCTATATAGTCTTTCACAAACATTTTACACTTTAGTTCATCAGAAAGCTCGATCTTGTCTTCTTTTTCGTAACACAATGTACATACATCAAACAAAACAGTTTCTGTTAACTTCGTCTTTTAACATTATAACTAGTTGCTGATTAAAGCATATGTCTACAAAATCTCAATAATCCTTTTATTTCACTTAGAATGCATGAAATCGTAAGATTATGATGATATTTAAATTAAATATTGTAACCATATGATTATTTACTGTTACTTCTACCCCAAACTAATAAAATACAGTTTTCGTGACATTCTTCGGGGAAGACAAAAATTCGATTTAGCCCCGCCTTGTTTCATATGACCCTAGTTTGAACTCGTTCGGAAAATGCTATCTTCGCGCCCGTGCTCACCACGCAGTTACCAAAGGGCCTCAATGACAAAAAATTCTTTCAAAAATGACTAACACACAAAGTGAAAATTCAAGTTTTCAAGTTACATATAAACTAGGGAAGTTTAAAAAAAAAATAATACAGCAGGTCATAGAAAGATCTAAGTAATAGAATGTGTATTTTTTCTTCAAACTGTTTTAAACCTTTGCTTGTTGTCTATAGCATTGTGACGTCGTCTTCTGACGTTGTCGGACAGTTATCGAAACGTCATCAGAATCTTGGTATGATTCGTATAATAATCAGATTCTCTGGGCAGACAAATTCCCAATAACGACAATGTATATTCCCATTTATTTTTTACGAATTTTACATTTTTTACTCCTTTTTTATCTTTAACGTCAATACGCATTAGTTTCTTGCCTGATCAAAAAAATACAAATGTGTGTTAGACCAATATGCTAGTTGTTCAATAACTTGTAACAAAATCATTCATTTCACGCGATAGCAAATATGTTACAAATATTTTGTTTATAATTGCACTCCAAGACTATTTTAAATATTATAAAAAAAAACTTAATGCAAAGGGAGGCACAAATTTGTTATCTCGGTAAAAATAATCATAAAAAAAATTTACTCGAGAAATCTTTTATCTGTTACAAATCCATGATTTTTGTCAGTAGAAAAAAAGGAAGTATCAATCTTTTATGGACACTTCCCATATACAGAATTTTGGACTTCCAAAGGTCGTAAGAATTGCCTACAGCAATTTTTAACTACATTTTTATCACAAATCCAGTTTTTCTTGCAAATCAATATCCAGTGAACCATTCAATCGGTTTAATAACCATTTTCATCTACTATTTCATTTAGAACAATTTCAGACTTTACTCTTTCAGCCATGTTTTAAAAATATAGGTTATTTTTTAACATCACAAATCATTATTAGAATGCATTTTTTTTTTCTTTGTTCGTTTTCTTGAAGTTGTTGTACATCCTGTTAAGATGTAAAGAGAAAATTATATTGTTATAGTATTAGGGGAGCTTAGTTAGGGGCCCCATTCCTGGCAGCTTTCCACATTTTTTTTTTCTATAATAGATAATTACTACAGTATTTTTTACAAGTTATATGATAGGTCTAGGACGACTAAATCCAATAATCACATCCCTAGAACTTTCTCTTACACACGCGCTTATGACCGCACGCAAGATAGTATATGTAAGAACCGTTATCCTAGCTTAGATAACGCAATAATTGGTGATCTCGTCCGATAGAGTCTCGCGAGACGGACTCCCACTAAACGGGTTGACCGCCATGTAATCCGACTACGCTGAACGCCAATGAGAAATTAAATACTCCGATTTCAGGAATGTTCAACGAAATATCCTCACACTTGCGAAGTATTATCCTCTCTTTTGATCATCCTTTATGCAATATCACACTAACATTTACACATTATGCTAAGATAATTGTAAAGCACTATAACTTATCCACCACACCCACTAATATGTAGTATATTAACACTTCATACATTAACAGCGATTCCCAAAGTCCTTTGCAGAGTGTAAACAACCCATTACACTTCACACTCTGATACTACATTTGTATTGAAAAGATCAGTTTATAATTAGCTGCGCTGTTACTTCGATACCGTTCAACTCTCAACATGATCCCTGATCTCCGGTGGAGTGCCTTCCCTTGCCCTAATATCCAGCCGACTAAATATATACGCAAGGGACCTCTGATGTGATACCAAACTCCAGCTAATATCAATCGATCGTTTAAGGCATATTATCTCATGTAGTGTAACTAGCCACCTTGTCTCATATCTTTGTAATTATATTTTCAATATTTTTTTTAGAGTATTAATATATATATAATTCATATATATCTAGCCCGCTGTAACGACATCCAGCTACTATACGGGGCGCACAAATGCATGGCTTCAATCAACATTTCGGGCAATCGAGGAAAATTATATAATCCGATACCTAATAAACAACCGATCATCCATATAAATCTATGCATTAAACAAACACGGACGGTGTACCCCGTGTCAACACAATCGTTTGTTTTTGGGGTTTTTATTTTGTACATGTACCTGCCATTAACCAATCACTCCCAAAAAGATGCATTAAGCAACCCAAGCTAGGACGGCCGGCTACCCCGTGTTCAACAACAGTATTTTTTTTTTATTAGCACGGTCTGGTGTAGCGAGCGAGCCTCCATATGATTACGAGTGTACATGTACGTGTATGGCTTCAGGATTTAGAGCACGAGAAATACATTACCTGCAATTAACAAACACCCCCTAAAAGATGCATTTTAAACAAACACGGCGGCTTCTGTACATACATGTAGGATGCTTCTCTCCTTGGATTTCCGAACTGTCTTTGCAAAAGAAAAAAAGCCTGAATGCTGACCGGCACGGTGACCGACCGCGGACCGCACCGTAACCGGTGAACGCAAACGGCGACCGCACGCTTGACCGGGCAAAATTGTGACGTGGAGCCCCGCACACAGATATAACTGGACTATTACTATACCTACGTATACA